>JARFXV010000426.1:0-287575 GCA_031761425.1 Cosmopolites sordidus | reverse complement strand
AAAGTTACGGCAGTTGTTTTCCTTACACCCTATATATTTTTTGATGATCGTTTACATTTTAACGCAGGCATTTTATCGCCTATTCTTTTCTTGGCTGGCCTTGAAGAAGTATTCCGTAAACTGGATTGGGAACAGGATAGGGTAAAGATCAATGGTGCAAACTTAAACCATCTTAGATTTGCAGATGATATTATTCTCATTTCACAAGTCCCAGAGGAGCTGCAAAGACGCATACAAGAACTGCAAAGGGCTGACGAACCATTTGGCTTGAAAATAAACCTGAAAAAGAGTCAGGTTATGTTCAATAACTTCGCTCAGGACAGAAGAATTTAAGTTTTAGGAAGGGATTTGGAGATTGTGAACCACTTTATATATCTTGGGCAGAGGATTTCAATGGAGGGAAATACCGCCCCGGAGGTGGAACGGCGTGTTAAATGTGGCTGGCAGGCATTTGGTAGGCTCAACATAGTGTTTAAGAGCAGACTCCCACTTTGTCTGAAAAGAAAAGTCTTCGATCAGTGCGTTCTACCCGTTATGACATACGGAAGTGAAGCCTGGACACTTACATCGCAATCAATTCAAAAACTTTGGGTGACACAGGGGGGAATGGAAAAATGTATGCTCGGCATTACAAGACTAGAGATAAAGTCCTGCGCATGGATCAGGGAACAAACAAAAGTATGTGACATCATTGGAAGAGCAAAGCCATTGAAATGGAGATGGGCAGGCCATATAGCGAGACGATGGGATAACAGATGGACCAAGGCAATCCTGGAGTGGATACCGCTTGATCGCAAACGTCCGCGAAGAAGACGGAAGCACGATGGATTGATGACATGAGTTTTGGTAAGTTGGCGCTGCATATTATTTAAGTTACGGAACAATCGATCAATTGCGCATCATATTTTTGGATCACATAATTTCGAAAAATTGAGACACAAATTACTCACAAGTTTCTATGGTTTCACGCGTTTAAGTTTTAGTCAAGGTCCAAAAATACAAATTGCCCACCAAGATCGTGAATTCGACACCTTTAAATGTTTCCTTTATGCCTACGTTGATGGATAAACCGTAAAAAATAAAAGCGTATTTGGATTTGGATCATTTTTGTTTATAAAACACATTCTGCTCTTGCTCTTGTTGAAACACGTTAAATACCTAAAAGTATTCGTTATCAAAATTATAAAAAGTTACTATACATTTAAAAAAAATATTTTTTAAGGCTGCCACCGTACCGCGTTAATTAGTTCCAGTAAGATTATCATGCGACGCTCGAATAGTCGATCTTCATTCAATTCGCCTCCTAAAGATAATTAAAATTAAATTCAAGCCAGAGACGGTGCGGGAACACGGCTAATTTTGACGCGTTTCGCTACCAAATGACTTGCACAATGTTCCCTTTACACAGTTTTTCTTTTTATTATTTGTGACTTGAAAAACGATGTAGTAAAATAAATGACAAGCTTTCTTTTGATGATGGATTTTGTTATGTATTCATAATTTAACTAAGTTAAATATGAAAATATATTCTTTTTAAACATATTTTTTCAATTAACGCACAAAAATAATAAGGTTAATTCATTCATCATTATCATTATTTTAGTTATTCTATCCATTCTTGCATAGTGTAAACTAATGTATGTTTTGAAATAGGTACTGGTTGGAAACAGTGAAGTTCACGACCACCGCATATCGCGTATCAGTACTTCAGAGTGTTTTCTTTTAGTAGTGTGAGAAAGTGTGGAAGTCGGTTCTTCAGAGTCCTCGGTACTCCATTAGTCATTGTGCTTTGGGTCTGTGTTATCGCTAGCTACAGTGCATTCTACACGATGAGTTGAAGTGTCATTCGTAGTAAATCATAATGGTTTAAAACTTCTTCTGTGAGTTTGTCTATCTTAGACTATTTTATGAAAGAATGCTTACAATTAGTCCTTTTGATAATGATTGACGACGCATATTTATATTTGGATGGTTGTGAGAATAATGGAACTGTCGATTTTATGCAGCAATTAATCCACTAGAATAACAGTAAATGCTTTTGGTACGACTTTTCGGAAATAAGGATTGTTAGACTTTACTTCTTTGAAAAAGATGGGGTTCCAGCAATAGGTACTTGTTGTACGCTGTGTTGAACGCTGTGTTGACATGCTTCCGCAATAATTGCATTATCATTAGCGTTTTCGGTTCAACAAGAAAAAATGTGATGTGATGGTTCCAACAAGACGTAGCCACAGCCCACGTGGCAAGGGCTTCAATGCAAGTTGCCAAACAAATGCTTCCCCAATAAATTATTTTACGTTTCGGTTATGTTGCTTGACCTCCACGTTAAAGAGTTTTTTTTGTCTGTGATTTCTTTTGTTGGAGTTACCTTATATCGAAAGTCTACGTTCGAAATCCTCGTACACTGGATGAACTGAATGTTGCCATTAGCAAATGAATTGCAGCTTTACAAGAAAACAATGCTGATAAGTGAGATTCACCACTTTAAAGAAAGGCTTTCGATGAGTGTAGAGCAAGAGACATAATTTTTCTGATGTTCAATAATTAAATAATCAGTGTATACCTATCAAAACTACACCTATTATAGATTTGGTGTTTAAACATTTTTATCAGGTGTAAAACATTTTTTTTTTATGTTTCCTTCACTTTATGAGACAAATCCCCTAATTTTGGGTTAAGAAAAACGAATATAATAAAAAAAAAAATAGTAGCTCTAGTTTATGTTATATACTATAGTGGAAAGTATTTTATTTTAACGGATTAAGATAAAACGATATATTTTAAACTAAATATACAAACAACATTGAAAGCCCATTTGATATATATTTTTTTAATGACGGTCTAAGAGTTCGAAATTGATGGGAGAATACCTGGCAGGTTGTTGGGTCTGAAGAGAAATCATGTGGGTGGTTTCATGGAACCGTTTTCTTTTGGTTTGTTTCTTTTAAATGAGTTCCGGAGCATCCCTACACATACATCATCAGATAATCCGCAAGAATTGCTTCATTCTACTACATTTTACCACGGCCCTGATATCTTTGTTCCATTGCAGAAAAATCCTGATAGAATCATTCGCCGTATTCCATCACTGACAGCTCCACAATTAGGAGGAAAAGTCTTCTTCCACACTGTCTTCATTTTCTACTTCAAGGTCATAATTTTGGGGTGAAGTAGGAGCTGGTAAACTATCTGAATGTGGAATAGGTCAAATAGCCGATGAAAGATTCGGGTATTGAATTGTTCCTCTCTTCTTCACTAACTATCCTACCTTTACAGGTGGAGTCAAGCAGAAATAACAGTCATCTGTAGGATTTTTTTTTAATTTAATTTAAGTCACGTCAACGCTCTAGGCGTTATTTAGTGACCCAACACCGACAAACACATACAATACTCACAAAAACATCCATGCCCGCACCAGGATTCGAACCCGGGGCCATTGGATTGCCAAGCAGGCGACCAACCCACCAGACCACCGCGGTCGGTATCTGTAGGGTTTGTTGGCTTCCACAAAATCATAGGCATAGCAAAAGCCATAGATCGTTTTTATTTTTCAGCCATTCTCGTAGTATAACGGAACAAGAGTTGCACATATATGTGGAGTCCATGGCTTATCCTGGTCCTGTACCTTCAATGGTCATACACAGTCTTCACAATAGGCGTCAGATTGCGTTCCTGTGACGAAAATGTTATATAACTTCAAATGTAACAAAAAATTATTTGCTAAATTTGCACGTTTTCAAGGCATTTTGATTGAATAAATTTTACATTTCAAAAGCACTTCAAAACCAGAAATTCTGCACTAATTTCAACAGGAACAATATGAAACTTACAGTCACAGCAAACAGTAATTATGTTTATAACCTACAAACAGATAGAGAATGTTGTGTTTTGTCCAGTTGACAGATGTGACAAATTCCGAAAACAAAATTTTCCCCAAACTGAAAATGTAGATTACGAAAAATGACATGTCACTGTATCTCCAAAGCAAAAGCCATTCGCTCATTTTTATGCTGATTTTTTAATTTAGCAGCTGGAAATACACAGGAATCAGCTATTTTTGAGCTCGAAACATTTACATTGTTGGTCAGTGAAATCAAAGGCTACAAATACTTATTTGAAAAAACTGGCGTTCTCTTTGTACAGCTTCTCAGTCCTTATTATCATATGATCTATTTTTTTATTTCAACCATTATTTAATTCTTCTTATGATGTTTTATACTTGAGTGTAACAAAATTTCTTGCAATTTTTCTTTTGTTTATAAATAAAAGATTATACTTTACCCCTGAGAGGCTTAATCCGATATCAACTTTGTGCTTCGACATTAAATGTTCCTCCTTCAGTATTAAAATGATTCCTCTGCGAAATTTTCAGTTGATAGCTTTTAACCAAAATGTTAAAAATTTGTGAAATAAATCTTTAAGTTGAGGCAAGTTTAAGATAGTATTTTTAAAAAGGCTCAAGCGGTCGACCCTCGTGATCTATGCGAAATAGAAGGAGAAGGTCCAACGGTCAACTCTAGTTCAACAAGCTCTGGAAGAGTGACATGAATCGTGAAGATAGGGGAAGATCAGATCGTCCACGGTCCCTCGATATCGACGTTTTACGAGTAGCTATGGCTGCAATTGTTACATTCTGGTAATTCTACGTGTATTTTTATATCGCCTGATAACGCTAAGTAAGCATGGTTCTAATTTTCTTTGTGCTGTTATAAAGTTTATATTGTAATAATGTTGTTTAATCATCCCTCGGCCATTAAGGGGAAAATTAATTAATAACGAAGAATGAATTATATATTTCTTTTAAAAGGGAGTCAAAAACTTTTTTGGGTAAGTTATTGAGTCGCCTTTTTCGGAATTTGGTACATAATTTATTAAACGTTAAACTTGTTTACAAGTTTTCTAATTTAATTTCGTATAATTCTCTGGCCCCAGGAAGTTCCAATAAACAACTCGCGAAATTAAAACGAAAAAAAGGAAAATGTTAAGCCACAAGACTAGGTTACTTTAAGTGGGAAATTTTATTTCAATACTGTGTATCTTTCGTTTCCACGGTTAATTTTTTTAATATATTTAATTTGCGAATATGTTGTTCTTATTTTGAAAATGGTGTCTATTTAGGAATATTTTTTTCTTACAATTATTCTAATATTTCTATAAATGAGAATTTTCTGTATCGGCTCTTTTAGTTTTTCTTTTGGTTAGCAAAAGCAGGCTCTTTAAGATGTCAATTTTTTCACGATATTTTCTATATAACTTTTATAATTAATATATTATTAATATTGTATGGATGTTTATATTTTGCTTAATTTAAGTAAACACGTTTAGATGAACACAATTGTAGAACATAAAAGAATCAGAAAAGTGCAGTTGTATTTTTCTGTTTAATCTTTAGTCAAGATTATAAAATCCGACGATCAAATCGTCCCTCATTCAGAAAATATTCAGCCTATGTTTCCCTACTAACGTTGGCTTCTTTATAAGTTTACTTTACTTCGACTTCTTCAGCCAGGTTTTTTAATTAGCCCGTAGGCTCCTACTAATTTCTAATAAAATTTCGACCCTGAGGTGGGCACTTTTTATTTCTGGGGGTCTCTAGCTGACCCTTAACATCTTTACCTTCCTTTTAATTTATATATACAGTGTAATTTTTTAAAACCTGACATAGGCCAACTTTTTTATTTGTAGTGATAGTCGAGTACTTCCAAATGCAAAGTTGTAGGAAAAAAACTTGACTAAGAAACATTTACAAACAATGCTTTCTGGTGTTGACAGATTTCTTCAGTAGCTACTAAACAATATTTTTTTTAAATGACAACACCAAATTTTTTTAACATAATTTGACAAATCTTAAAATTCGAAATAAAAAAAGGTTATGTCACATTTCTTGACAATTAGCAATATGTACAATTTGGCAATATTTGGTATTTGGTACAATATGGCAATATTACGTGCCGCTTATATGATCAGAGATTGTAGCAGAATGTTTTTCTATAGGTTGTTAGCTCTGGCCCCCATTAGTGCTGTCCATTGGTATTTTGGCGTGTCCGTCAGTCGCTGAAGTTTTGCTTATGATGGTAGTTTTATAGCACACGATTCTTGTGTTGTAATATTTTGTGGATGTTATTTGGTTGTATCAATTGAAATTTATTTTGTGTCCTGTTTCGAAATGGTGTTGGTACAGGACTTCTTTGGTTATCGCGGAAAGTCAATTTGGGTTCATCGAGTCTTACGTCTATCCATACATTGGGTTGACCTATGTAAAATATTTCGCAATCTCCGCATTATTTTTTATATATCTCACAGAGTATCTTGTTTTTGGGGTTGTTTAGCATTCTCCCGATAGTGCTGGTCTGTTATCCTTTTTATGTATGCTAGCGTAATTTTTCTTATGATTTTTTCTTGTATTCATCTTTGCTGCTATCTGAGCTTGGTTTTCGGTTTATTGCCTTTTTATGCTACTACTTTTGTAATTGTATTATCGTAATGCATTGGATATAATTTCTATTTCTTGTTTTCTGGTTTCGTGCTCATCGTTGTTTAGTTTGAGTGATCTTGTTATCTGCGTATTTGCGACGGCTTGTATTTGTGATGGGATGACTCTACATTAAGGTAGTGGTTTGTATATATGGGTTTTCGATGAACTGTATATTCGGTTTTTTTTGTTTAGGACTTGTAAGTATACAAGTTTAAGTTTATGATTCTCTTTGGTTTCCATGGTGAACAACATTTTTTGATGGAAGAACTTCATGTATGTTAAATATTTGTCCAGTTCGCGTGTTCCATGTGGCCAAATGATAAAAATTCCATCTATTTATCTTAGCGACATTTTTCGGCTTTAATGCGTAGGTTGCTAAGAGCTTTCATTTTAAAATAAGTCATGAACAAATGGCGATGACAGAAGATAGTGTAGAGGCCATGGAGGCGTTTTCTGTTTGTCTGTATACTTCATAGAGGTGTAAGTTCATAAATGATGCTCGCCGAGTTCGATAATGTGTGGTGATAAATTCTAGTTCTTTGCTATTTCGATCCAATGCCCCATCTAGCAGGATGCTGGGCACAGTGATACAATATTGAAACTGGCGCAGATGTCGGTATTGTCAAGTGTGATGTACTTAATATCGTACCTTACAACTTACACCGTAATGTACCGTGTAAGCATATATATATATATATATATATATATATATATATATATATATATATATATATATATATATATATATATATATAAATATATATATTGAACAGTTGAAATGGAGATGGGCAGGCCATATAGCGAGGCGATGGGACGACAGATGGACCAAGGCAATCCTGGAGTGGATACCGCTTGATCGCAAACGTCCGCGAAGGAAGACCGAAATCACGATGGACTGATGACATCGTTAAGTATATTGGACCCGAGTGGCAGAGGAAAGCCCAGGACCGTGAAGGTTGGAAGCATGCTGAAGAGGCCTTCATCCTGCAGTGGATCGATACGGGCTGATGATGATGATGATGATGATGATGATGATATATATATATATATATATATAATATATATATATATATACACACACACTGGGAGTTTCTTGACAAAAGTATTTAGGTACCTCTATATGAACCTGTGGAAAACAAGAATACCATTACAAAAAAATTACGGTCCAAATTTGGTAATTTAGCACGATACTCGTTTATGGTTGAACTGCTTCTGGGATATAATCATATATCAAGCAAAGAAAATACACAGTGATACAGTAACGTAATTTTGATATTACAAGACTTTCATATTATATATATATATATATATATATAATATATATATATATATATATATATATATATTTATATATATTATATATATATATGGTGTGTGTGTGTGATATCTATGTATTTTCTCATTCATTAGTAAGAAGTAATTCGGAAGTAAGTATCTCTTTAACAACTTTAACACGACAATTTTCAAAAAAAAGTTTTCAGAACAAGACGAGCAGATATACGAGACATGTCTAAATTGCTCTTCAAAATTGATTGCATTAATCTAAATGATATTCCAGTAATATCTACCATACAATGTATCGAATACTTAATCGACGATTAATTAGTAGAAGATCCCTAATTTGGGTACTGTTTTCTTTATTGGTTGATGTGAAAGTTTTCCTGAACAAAGTTCATCTTCAACTGCTTCTCTATTATACTAAAAATTTATGTATATTATAATTATAAATATATTAAACTAAAGTTCTTGTACCACTTGTAAACATTTTTTTTCGCCATACCTTCATTGTATTAACAATCGTTCTTAACGTTTCTTAACGTTTATTACATCAACATAAGAAATTTCATTTTTTAGACCAATTTTAATGCAAAGTCTAATTCGATAGATTTTTCTGTTTAAAATTACGTAAGACGCTATAATTTTTAACTTAACGAGAGAAATGATATGAAATTTCTCTCAGATCTCAAGGACTGTAAGACCAATTTAAACTATAAATGGCTGTATCGCTACATAAAGAGGGCGAATTTTAAAAAGTTACATTACTTTTTGGTCATAGTAATATGTGCATTACTTAAAACTCAATTTCATTCCAGAAATTGGATAACTCAATATTATCTGTATTTTATCCTCCAATTAGAGTGGAATGTATCAGCTAATTATGGAATAACCAATAAAATTTTTAATTTTTGGTATTTTTGTTAAATTTTTTACTAATCGAGGTAACAATTTCAAAAAATAATAAGCAATTTTATATCTGCTATTTAGCTTAGTTCATAGAAATAATGTCAAGATCAGTCAGAGATCAGTTCTGAGAGAATGAAACCCGCCCGTACTATTTCAAAGAAAACAAGGAATTCCTGGCGTAATTGAAATTTACACCACCAAAATTATTACGGCAATGTTGTTTATTTAGTTTCTAAAGTCCGCCGCCATACTGCGCTAATTAGTTCCAGTAGGATTAATCATGCGGCGCTCGAATAGCTGAGTTTCGTCTAGTTGGCATCCGACGTTTCCGGAATCCAGGCATTCGCTTTTTTGTTTTGGACGATATTCATCAGCGTTCAATAGAAAATCGTCAACTGTCGTCTTGAAGGTAATTAAATTGAAATTCAAGTCAGATAAATCAGGATGTGGGTATAAACTAATTAGTACACTTTTACTATCAAATATCTTGTTTTTTCTACTCATTTCTATATATTTTACTCGAATTCATATATTGAATTCATTTTAACACATGTCTAATATTAATGTCTCATATAAGCCCGTGACTATCATTTTTGTTCGGTGAAAAGATTACAACATAATAAAGGGTATTCCAACAATAGTATCAAAGTTTTAAAATGAGGCAAAAATGATAGTTATTAGTGATAAAGCGGAAATTTTTATTTTATCTTGAAGAACAAACAATGTTTTGAAAATTCCAAAGGAAGGGATTATATACCAGTGAGAGGAAGACCAAGTATATGGATGGTTGAAGAATTTTAGAAAAATATGCATTTCACAGTGAAATCGGATAGAGAGAGGGTTTATATTTAACTAAATTTATCAGAATACCAAATATGAAAGAAGAGATAGAGGCAAGAATAATGACGGGAAATCGTTATGTAGGAGCATTACAGAAGGTATTAAAAAGCAAACATATTTGCAGAAAAGCAAAGATAGGAATATATAAAACATCAAGGATCCATCGTCATCTATACAAGCGAAACAACATTGAAAGTATGGGAGAGGAAAATACTAGAGATAGGGAGGGAAGAATATAGAAGGAGTTTGGTTTAGAAGAACTAATTAGGAATTAAGGGAGTATAAAGAAACAGGCATAGTGGGTGTTAAAAGAACCCAACGAATAAGATATGCCACCTGGGAAGAACGCCAGGAAGAATACCTAAAATGTTACTAGCATATACAATAGGAGGGGAAAGAAGGAGAGGGATACCAAGGGCAAGGTGAAAAACCGAGGCAGAGAATCTCGAACAACTGAAGATCACCGGTTGATAGATTTCAGATTGGGCCCTATCCCTTCTCCTCCAAATCTTCAATGATCTGTGGTCAAATGGATCATTTTCTTCTTCCTGGCGTAAATCTATCCTTGTTCCTATTCACAAACCTAATAAATATAGAACCTCTCCTCTAAGCTATCGTCCTATCGCTCTTACCAATCATCTACGAAATCTTTTGGAACCGATGATACACGTTCGACTTTTCTGGTTTCTTGAAACTTCACTCCCTCATCCATGATAACTAGCTGGGTTTTAGGCCTTACAGATCTACCCTTGACCACCTAGCGGGCTTGGAAAATGATTTCGTCATCGTTCGCTAAGGGACATCATCTTATATGTCATAATATCGCTGCCACTCTTCATTCGTGGGGTATGAAAGGCCATATCTTGAAATACATCCACCACTTCATGTTTTTCAGGTCCTTTCAAGTTCGTGTCAATGGCACTTTATCTGATTCCTTCCCCCTTGAAAATGGACTTCTACGAGGATCTGTGCTTAGTCCTTCCCTGTTTAACATTTTTATAAATAGCACCTGCTATCCTAACCTTCCTAACTATGTTTCCTTTAAACTCTATGCAGATGATATTCTACTCTATTACTTTCTCTAGCCTTAAAACCCGTGAGAGAGTTGTTCAACGTTCGCTTAACTTCCTCACTAAATGCTTATCTAAGTTTGGCTTCTCCTTCTAAATTATCTTCTGTCCACTTCTGCTGAAAGCGAAATTACCGGGTCGGTAGTAAAATTTCATTGGATTCCTGGGGATTTTTCATTTCATTGGATATTGGGTAATGAACGAGACGACTACTGTGCCAAAATGGCTTTAAAAGAAAATCTTTCCATCTTGCTCCTTTTCCATCACCGGGATGCTTTCTCCTCCATCTCACTAATTGTTCAAGATATTGTTCAATTTGAATGGAATACTTTCGGTTACTCCTCCAAGTTCTATACCGTGAAACCTTCGTTCTATACCGTGTTATAAAAGTTCTATAACGTGCTCCTCTTTCTGTTCATCATGTCTTGCTAGAGTGTCCTTCGTTATCTGCTCTTGCGCAAGATATGGACTTCCCAGAAGCCTTTCGTCTATTTTGTCTCCCTCATTACTCCAGTTCCCTTTTTGAATTTCTCCGTTCCTCTTCCTACCTTCCTTTGATATAGCCCACCTTTATTACTTTTAAACTCCTTTTTCTCTCAAAATTTTCACCTATTCCTCTCTTTTCAATATACACTTTGAGCTCTATTCTTTGCATTACACCTGATGATTTATATCTATTAACTACTGCCTATTAACGTTTGAGTTCTATTTGGAATATAACCATATACTCTTTAATCCATATTACTTTCATTATAGACTTTATGATCTATTCAGTATTTAATATATTCAGTTTATTTCTATTAGTTCTTGTCTGGTATATACTCTTTATGGACTGACAAATGGCCTCAGTTGCTAACGCGGCCCTAAACTGAAAAAAAAATAAAAGATAGAGTTTGTTCCAAACCTGGAACAACTGAAGATCACCGGATGGAGAGGAAAAGCAAAGGGTAGAAGGAACTTAAGAAACATTGCCAACAAAGTTATGGGTCATCTCGGCTCGGAGAGCAAAATTTTATTTATTATGTTTTGAAAATAATGTCGTTCAAGTATCCTCTTCGGCCTCATCTGATAGAATGAATTCTTAAGACCCAATTTTTGATTACTCTTTCACACATATCGCGTGGTAAATTTTCATTGGTGGCCTGGTTGGTTTGGTATTTTTGGTATGTTTCGTTTAAGGTCAAGAATTGTTCTGGGTTTATTTCTATATACCAGAAATTTCACATAACACAAAAATAATCCAATAGGTTGAGATCGCACGATATTGATGGCCAGTTGACTTTACTATTTTACGAAATAACGCGCACAAGAAATTTTTCTTGCAATAAATCGATTATCTGACGAGATGTATAACAATTCGCACCACCTTGTTGAAAATAAAAACTTTGTTTATATTTATATTTATCAGTTTAGGCTAAAGTTATTCTGTTGGCATATTCCAATGGCATTCACCATTAACAGGAAAATGATTTCCATAATTGTCTTAAAAAATATATCAGTTTTTTAACCGAAAAACCGCACCAAACGGTGTCACTTGAGTGTTTTTATCGGCCCACATCTTGCAGTTCTGGTTGTTTACGACCGATTAAGCCAGAAGTGCGCTTTGTCGGAAAATATTATTTGTTATCTTTTTATGGTTATTGGTGTTTAGAACACAATCTACTAAACACAGCAGTAATATTTACATTCTGACATTCTGACATTCTTATTGAAAAATTCTTTATATTCACTTGAGTAAATACTGGTAATATGAATAATTTCACATCTTCACAGTTTTCTTTGATTACACAGGTCGACATGATTTTTGTAACAATAATGAGAATGGTCTTTTTGCATTTAGGTAGTTATTAAAACAACTCTTCACAGAAGTGTCCTAGTACATCTTATTTTCAAGTTTTATCTTGTACATCTTATTTTCTCATATTGTTTTCTGTAGTTTATTTTGTTTTTGTCTCGTTTATAGTACAATCAAGCGTATAAGTCGATTTTGTATAAAATGGCAAGTTCTAGTCCTCAATTTTGCAAAAATCCAGTGGATATGTTTGGTTATATATGCGGACGATTTATTTGCAAGTCACAAGCTAAATCTATATCTGAGGAAGTCAAAAAAGCCTATATTTTATATGTTTGCTGCGTGAGTTGTCAGGTAAATTTAATGCAGTAAATGCATTGCAAGAAAAATTCTATGCCGTTTGCTGTTCCTATGGTGTGGAGAGAACCTACTGACCATGCAAGTGATTGATTCCTTCAAATAAGGAAACTTCTAGGTGATATCCGTATTAATGAAAATTAAATGAAAATAAATCGGCAGCTTGGAAGTGTATTGTAAGTATAGTGAAAGGATTTCAGGGCAACAGGAAAGATGAAAATTATAAAACCTCATAGATGAACTCTTGAAAGCCTATGAAATACTAGGGTGTCGCATGTCCTTAAACATGATTTTTTCACACTTTCATTTTGATTTTTTCCCGAAAATTTGGTTGCAGTAACCGACAAATAAGGAGAGAGGTTTCACCAGGACATCAGGACGATGGAAGCAATATACCAGGGACGCTAAATCCTATCTATGTCGAGCGACTACTGCTTGTTTTTAAAAAAAGATTTTGCTACAGAACACAAAATATGCTAACAGAATATATTTGGCCTAAACCGATAAATATAGATATAAACAATGTTTTTTTTTCAACCAGATGGTGCGATTTGTCACAAATGTCGGCAAATAATGGATTTATTGCAAGAAAAGTTTTCTGGATGCGTTATTCTGCGAAAGAGTGATGCCAGTTGGTAATTAAGGTCATGTGAAAATATTTTTTGTGAGGTTATCTTAAATTTCTCTTCAATGAGGCACAACAAAATACCGCTAAGAATATACCATGCAATAGGTGTGAAAGAGTAATCGAAAATTGGGTCTCCAGAATGCGTTCCAGTAGACGAAGCCAAGGAGCATATTT
Organism: Cosmopolites sordidus; assembly: GCA_031761425.1. Classification (NCBI taxonomy): domain Eukaryota; kingdom Metazoa; phylum Arthropoda; class Insecta; order Coleoptera; family Curculionidae; genus Cosmopolites; species Cosmopolites sordidus. Next base: position 274,055 of record JARFXV010000426.1, on the reverse strand, counting down.
GAACGGCAAATTACAGAACATAGCATACAACATAATTCAATGATTTGTTCATTAAGATAAAATAAAAATTATCAGATTCTCATTTATATTTATCATCGTGTTTTAGTTTAAAGTTGTGACACTCTTATTCGACAATCCTTTATTTAAACATTTATACACTCATTTTGTATTTGACAAATATTTGTTATTTCATTCAAATTCTACTGAGGAAATTAACGGAAATTGTGCAGTTATTACCAATTATGCAGCTTCAAATGTCAGCAGTATTAAAATGAAAATTAATTAATCTCAAAGGATTTATTATATATTTATTTTTAAAAGGGGGTAAAAGATTTTTTTTGTGCGTGACATTTTCTTTCGCTTGATATACACTTTTGATTTAGTTCACTTGAATTTTCGGACTCGGAAACAAAATTTATTAAAAGCTAAACTTGTTTACAACTTTTGTAATTTAATTTCGAATAATTTTCCGGTCGCGGGAAGTTCGAATAAACAACTCGCGAAATTAAAACGAAAAAAAAATGGAACGTTAAGCCCAAGACCAAGTTGCTTCAAGGAAAATATATTATTTCAGTAAATAGCGGATGCTTTCGTTTTCCGAACCCTTCTTTTAATTTTATTAATAATTTGCGAATACGACTGTTTTTGTTTTTGAAATGTTATCGTCCGAGAATATGTAGTAGTTTCTTTTTCTTTTTTCAGGATGACGTAAATTTATTTGAGAATCTAGAGTAACCCAGAAGTTAATTTGGGAAGTTTTCTTGGAATATCAGGTAACTATATACTTATTAATTATATATTATTTTTTATTCTTTTTTTTTCTTATTAACTAAGTTAAACGTGGTAGTTTATTCTTTGAAAAGCTGATTTATAAGATATTCTAAAATATTTAAAAGTGATCTAAATAAATAGCAATCGGAAAGCGCAAGGTCGGAAGAGGATGGCGGATGCACCAAAATATCTAAGTCAAGTTGTAAAAGTTTGTGTTGGGTGGCCAAAGACACGTGTGGTCTAGCATTGTCTCGATGAAGTGTCCATTTCTGGTGACTAATTCAAACCACTTCTGGCCGATTGCTTACTTTAATTAATTTAGTTGCGTATTTAGTAGTCCTAAATTTGAAAATGATAAGCTAATTACAGTAATACGTACAGTTTTTTTTGTTGCAGGGGGTTGGTGGTGGGTGAAAAAAAAGGAAACGACATATTTTTACAATCTAATATTTATTTACTATAAACATGTAAAACGTGTTAAATCTATGCAGATACATTATTGAGGATTATGTGAATGAAAAATATTTTATATGATATGTTAATTCCCTGCCAATTCCCTTTCATTTAATTTTTCTTCAAAACGGAAATCACCTCGAAGCTTTCTTATTTGAGGTCCAATAAATATGCCATTTTTTTAATTTTGCATCACTAAATCGAGATACTATTTCTCCTATGTACTTGAATTTTCATTACCTTCTTTGTCCATGGGTTTGACAAAGTTTCTCAAAGTCCAAGCTTAATATACAGAGGCCGAAGAAGCACTTTTTGTGGGTTAACAAGGGGGCATTTTATACTTGAAGTACCAGGTTCAAAAGAAGTTCTACAAGGTCAATCTTTCTTACTGTATTTCTTTTGCTGCGCTACTGTCCCTTACACAAAAAAAAACAGCAATACTTTGTAAAAGCCCGTTGAAGTCCTAGCAATATAACTATCACGTTTAAATCCTCTCAAATATCCCACTGATATTGTTGATATTTAACTCGATTTCGTATGGTTGCTAAGTTGTCATAGGTTTCTTTCATTGTCAGTGAATGAGCTAAAGGAATTGATGGGTTTTTGTTTTCATTATGAAGCAAGACTGCTTTTAGGCTGTATTTAGACAAATCTATCAAAATACTCCACTCGGAAGTAGCCACTCCATATTAAGCTCATTCATTAAACCATCAATATCACAACGATCCTTCCATTTTATAAAAACTTGAAAACGTTACATTCTGTTTTCGGTAAAGTTAAACACTTTTATTTTTATCTAAGAGGTTCCACTGTTGAAGTCTGGAACCAAGAAGTTCGGTATAGAACGGTATAGAACTTTTCTTGTGATGCATCCACTGCATTAAATTTACGTGACAACTCACACAGCAAACATGATGAGCTCAACTTTTATCTTGATCTCTAATTTGGCACTTAAAATATAAAAGATAAGCTTTTTGGACCTTCTTGGATATAAATCTAGCTTGTGAGTTTAAAATAAATCGTCCGCATATATAACAATACTTATCCGTTGGGTTTTTGTAAAATCGACGACTAGAACTTGCCATTTTATATAAAATCTATTTAAACGACTGCGACTGTACTCTAAATAAGATAGAAACAAACAAAATTATAGAAAACAATAAAACTGCCCTTAAAGATTTGTAGAATTCTGTGTAAATATCCCCTCTACGGTCTTGCGTTAATTCCTACATTGTCCAGTCCAAAGTCAGGTACAAATAATTGCAATGATCCCGCGATATAAAGGAGAAGCAGGTATTTGAAAATGAGATGTACCATGCAATTTCTGTGAAAAGGGGTTTTAATAACTACCGAAATGAAACGCAAAAAGAGCATTGTCATCAATTTTTAAAAAATCATGTCGACCTGTATAATCAAAGAAAACTGTGAAGATTTGAATTTGATTTGCGATTCATTTTGACGTAGTGTTTTCAGTTTGTTGGTTAGTCTGCATGTCAAATTTATAAATCAGCCTTTGTTACTCATTACAGAGCGTTTCATGAATGTAAGATTTGAAAAGGCTTATTTAGGCACATTTTCAACAACTTGTTTGCTGTGCTCTTCTGAAGAAAATTGAAGTATTCGGAATAAGTCGTGTCGCAACGCGTCTTATACCCAAAATTTAAATTAAAATAGTACGAACCGATTCGACAGGCACGTCTAGATTCTGAATCAACTCTCTTCAGTTTAAATGACGGGTTTCTAGGCATTTCCTTCATTTTATTAATGAATTCGTCAAGCGAAGCCATTCAAAGTAAAACCGAAACCAGACAAGTCTTCAATAATTTCTCGACATTCTTTTAATATCTTGCACCACTTGAATGTTAGTATTTTCGATAAGTTGACTCACCTTAGGACTTCAACTATTAGGGGAGTCCAACTTTTTATCAATTTAAGATAAGAATTTTCGTTAATGCTACAAAATTACAAGTTATTTCAAAGATACAAAAATCATGTTGACCTGTGTAATTGAATGTAAACTTATATGCTGCGCGGTGACGTGAAGAGTCTTATCACCTAGCGTCATCTATCAACGAAAATTTGTAATAAACCCGCGATTCAAGTCGAAACTCGGGAAAAAGTACAAATATGAGAGGTGTAGTCGACACGTCATTAAACATATGTTAAGACAATATATAAGGATTATAAAGCCAGAAATTGATCTTGGGCAATATTCTCGATTATCTAGTAGCGGCGGAAGGGGTCGACAGATTACCTAAGTATAGTAATCTTAACAGACAGAAGATAAGTATAGGACTTAACAGACAAGTATAGGATATTCTTTCTTGAATGTAAATACTTTTAATGGTATTGACATTTAAATAACAATACGTAAATGATGAAGAGTTCTCCGTTGTTATAAAATCTAATAAAGCATTAAACATTCGCAACTGTCATGATACATTTGTGGAACAGTTAATAATGTTTAGTTTTATTATATTCATTTCCTTGTATATATTCAATATGTAAATAAAAACCAAATTTATTAAACAGAAGTTATCAAACTGTCATTACTGTATTCTCTTCCTATGCATACGAAATTTATCATGTTACTTTTATTTCGATTTGAAAATAACTTTTATAAATTATGAAAGTTAGATGGACTTTTATATTTGTGTTTTCGTACATAATATACGAACGTTATATGTCACTAGCCGTTTTAAACAAGTAATAGATAATAACAAAATAATGGGCTATTTACAGTACACTATGGTAGAGTATAAAGGTCAGACACTTTTTAAATTAAATGTTTTGCATCGAAAAGCATCGTGAGCATTTTTAATTATCTGTGAACTATAATTAGAAAACATGGTAAGCATTAGCTTGATAAAATACGTAAAGTTGGAAAAATATTCAACTCACTGAGAACAACATTCTTTGAAAAAAGTGTCTTGAGAAAATGCACAAGTAATCCAAAAAGTTGTGGCTTCAAAACTGAAATACGAGAAGCGAATCATGAACATTAAGGTATAAAAATAGAAGTTAAATAAATGAACGAAATTATGCATTAAATGTGGATGTAATTTCTTAATCATTCTACGAGGATAGAGTGAAAAATCAGACATTTTTAATGAAATATTGTTTTCGAAATTGAAAAACATGGTAGAAGAGAGAAACATTTATTGGAAGAAGGCAAAAAATCTAGTCCGAAGAAGGAAGATAAACTCAACTTAACAGTAGAAAGATTTAGGATTAGGTAAGATGATCTGCGAATCGTTTCCTGGCACCGGGAGATACTGTTGATAGTGTGGCAGCGGAATGAACTAACAGATTGCAGTTGATTTCCAGATCCGTCCAACTGCCGCTATCAGATACTCGAAGTGAGGAACTACCGAAAATTTCTACAGCACTCAGGCAAAATGGATATTGAGAAAATTGCATTCGGAAGGCCATTCACCGCCAGGAAATTCAAACACGAAGAACAATAGAAGAACAAGAATCAAATGCACTAAAGGTCCTGCTACCATACGTAAAAGGAATCATTGATAGAATAGGCAAACTACAAAGAAAACAAGATCAGAACAGTCTATAAGCCTCACCAAACTGCTGCAAATATCCTAAAAAATCCCAAGGACAAAGTCAGACTGGAAAATCATGGGGTATATAACATATCTTGTTCCGACTGCAACAAAACATACATAGGGCAAACAAACAAACGGATCCCGGCTAGAATACAGGAATATAAAAATAACTTAAAAAACAAACAAACCACTTCCGCTGCATTCCAGTGCCATCTATAAATAGGATATAAAATCAATTTTGAAGGAACCAAAGAAATAGCGAACACAAAAAAATTCAAGGTTGGAACAATCAGAGAAGCCCTTGAAATAGAAGAAAGGAGTGAGTTAAATATGCGAAACGACACAACATTCCAAAAAAATGGAAATCGCTTGTGAAAAAAGAAGAAACACTGTATCGTGGCGATGAGGAAAAACTAATAAATGGACGACCGGCAGCGGAGCCGGTCGCATTTTCAAGTGTAGAGAAGAAATCCATCAGAAAACCGTAGGCAAATTTTCCGGTCACAAATTTACCAACAAGAACGGCACAAGACTCATCGAACTATGCTAACAGAATAACCTGAAGATGATGTCAACATCCCTAAGAAATCTCCACGAAAACAGTAGATATGGAGATCGCCTATTCAACAGATTGGAGAATTCCAGGTAGACCATGTTGCGATCTCATACCCACAACAAAGAGAGATCCAAGATGTCCAAGTCCGCAGGGGCGCGAACATTGACTCAGACCACTACCTAACACGAATCAAAGTCAAGTTCACCCCAAGGAGAATTCATCACAAGAAAACACATCTACCGAAATTCGACACGAAAAAGATCAAGGAATCCAACATAACAGAGGAATGGGAAAAGGAACATGCAGATACATGGGAAAAATTCCACAAAAAGCACAGGAACTGATCCCATTAAAAAAAACACAAAGCACCCTTTGTGGAATTCAGAATGCGAAAGTGTACTGCAGCGACGCAAAGAGCATTTTAGGAATGCGATACTAAAAAATCCCCAGAAAATCGACAGCTTTTTGACGTGACTGAACAGAACAGAACAGACCGCAAAGGTTATCAGTCAAACTAAGAGGAAGGACATGAAGGAACAACTAGACTCTATAGAGAAGAATTTCCGCAATTACAATACGAGAGACTTTTATAAAACTTTTGCAAGAGAAATCCGTGGATACACACCACAAAATCTTTGCTTCAGAAAGTGAAATGGGAGCGTTAACCAATTAGTCAGAATATTCACGAGCTGGCACACTATTTCTCTGATCTCCTCAATTACCCCAAACGCGACACAAGATTCCCCAAGGAAAATTGTATCTATACCTACTCAGAATCACCACTACCAACACAGGAAGAAATCCACAGGCACAGACGCAAACTAAAGAATAACAGGACATCCGGTGAAGATGGTATCACCGCGGAACTATTGCAAAACCTCGGACCAAACTCACTCCAGGAACTTACGCAAATTATAACGAACATCTGGCAAACAGAAAAATTACTAATCCACCCGCTGCACCAGAAGGGAGACAGAACAGATGTGAATAACTACAGAGGAATTTCCTAATTACAAGTCACTTACAAAATCCTCTCAGCATGCCTTCGCCAGAGAACACAAGAACGATTAGAACATAAAATTGGCGAGTACTGGGCAGACTATTGCCCTGGTCGCTCATGCACTGAACAAATATTTAACATAAAAACAATACTGAAATACAAAGCTATCAGGAACGTCCCAATCATCTGCACGTTCGTAGACTTCAAGAAAGCATACGACTGCATCGACCGAAAATCTCTGTTCCACATCCTAGAAGAACAAGGACTCGATACCAAAATACTACGACTGATCAAGCAGACGCTGACCGACACAACCTCAAAAGTAAAATTTATTTATTTTTATCCTTACTCCTCTTCAACCTGGTACTGGTCAAAGTCATAAAGGAATGGGAAAAGGAACTAAAAAATCAAGGACACTGGAAACCAATACGACTCGGACGACCCAAAAACAACACATAAATATCACGCTTAGCCTTCGCAAATGACCTGCCATACTCGCTGACAATGAAAAAGGTCAACCCAACAGATAGGGGTCATCCAAGAATGTGCAGCGAAAGTCGGCCTACAAATATCCTTTCAAAAAACCGAATTATTTTGCTCAAAATTAGATGTCCAAAATTTGAAAACCAAATACAGCAAAATAAATAGGGTCACTCACTTTAAATTTCTGGGCTAGATCCTCAAACCCACCCAAAATGATAATTCTGTAAGTTGCTTGACCGGGAGCGAACCCCATCCTTCCCTTACATTGGAGAGCACATATTTTGTCTGTTGGTGGTTAGACTCATCAGGGTAACCGACATATGCTTTCTCGTCAACAATAGGGAAACCCTATCCACAATCAAACAACCCATACTTTCGCCAAATTCTCGTCGGATGACTTATACATGCAGTTTTTTTATTTATTTGGACTACGTCCAATGAGACACTAGTAGTCGGATATTATACACCACTAGCCACCAACAGACGAAACATGTGCTGTCCAATGTAAGGGATGGGTGGAGCGCGCTCTCGGTCAAGTAATTTACACAATGCTCGTTTTGGTGGAAACGCAGGTTGTTGTGTGTTCCACATGAGATTGTGGAACACAGCGGTTGGAGGTGTGTAACTCCCGACTACTGTTGTCTCAAAGAAAAATAAAAAAGGTGTTTATATATATATATATATATATATATATATATATATATATATATATATATATATATATATATATATATATATATATATATATGTAAGTATATATAGCAAATAATGTTAATGAATTAGCAATAGTTTACACCAGAGTTCTATGCAAATACCTATAATACACCGCCTGTTGTTCGGACTTTGTAATTAACAAAATTTGATGGAAATTGAACAATATTCAACATCGAACCGGCTTGTTATTCTGCACGAAACTAGAAATTTTATTTAATGCCCTCCGGCTTGATGAGATATAGGTATGATATTTGGCCTGGCGTTTGGCGCTAATTCATATGAACAAAGAGGGGCGGAAAGGGAAATTCTCATGTATGGAATTTTAATGCCTTATGGGAGCCTAAATTTTGTTTTAATGGTGTCGGTTGGCGCTTCGGGTTTAAATGGGCTTAATTAGAAGATTTTAATGGAATTTAACGAGGGAGCATATTATTTAAGGAAATGATAGAAGAAATAACTTATTACATAAAGTTTGAAATCTGTTTGAACTAGATGAATATGACTTTATAATAAATTTGATTTTAGTTTTATACCTGCTTAATTTCTCTTTGACGTAAGATTGATTTTTATTAAACATCCATAGATCGCATGATTTTCTCTTTTTAGAAATACCTTAATTCAACAAAATAATAATCGTTATGTTCAGTTGAAATTTTATTAGCAGATATGCTTTGAAAGAAAATAGTATAATATTCAATATGTATTTGGTTTTATTTACTTCCTCGATATGTTTTTCAAGTGAAATATAGGGAAAGTTGAAATTTAGAAAAAAATATTTTTTAGTTTTTATGACAGAAGGTAATTTAGTTTATCTACAGCTTCTGATTTAGTTGACTATAAATATTATAAAAAGTATATATAATAAGGCTATAAAAAATAACTCAACTTCATTATTGCTTTTGGTTCTAGATTGGAATCTAGAATATATATTTATATTATAATAATATAACATATTTGGAAATGGTGCCTTAAGTAGTAGAAGAAGTAGAATAGTAAGTAGAATACGACGGAAGGATTTACGGGACTTTTCCTTTTTATTATTATAATGGACAAAATAATCGAATCTTATTTACTTTCCTTCACATATTAGACATGATATAGATAGACGTAATAAGGTTTAAATATCTTGGTGCAGACATTACGAGCAATGGAATTGAGACAGTATAACTATTGAAATATTAAAAGCTATTGGTCACACTTTACATAAAACACTGGCAAAATTATACTCAAAATGACTCAAAGAACCGAAAGTACCCTACTTATGAAAAAATGTATAATTGCTTCTTTTTCATAAAATCATCTTTTTCATAAAATGGAGCAGAGGAAGATTTAAAGAGCTACTGTGTAATAAGCATTGTATTAGTTTGCACTAATAAGATAAGACTATTAAGAAAACTGAATGAAGCACAAGCAAGAGAGCAAGTTGGCTTTAGAATTGGATTCAATACAGTGGATTACATCCAGATTGTTCAGCGGGCCATAGAAAGACACAACGAGTACATAATGTTGTTATGTTTGGCTTTTATCGAATGAAATTTATCCACGTTGCCATAATTTGTTGGCACTTATTTTCAGAAGTGCTAGAAAAATCTAATTAACGAAAATATGTGCTGCGGGTTATCAAGTGATTTTAGGGAAGTCAAATTCATACTGAAGACCCGTCAGATGGTGCATTATTTCCGCTCCAAAAGGGAATCCTACAGTGTTAGCCGATCGAACACTACGTCCCCTGTTTTATTACTATATTTATACATCTCGTATATGTATGAAGAAAAAGAAATAACATAGGAAAATATTGCGATGATATTCACTATTTCGTTTTATTTTTATAGCTATATACAAGGGTTATATGAAATCTGGTCTATCAAAAAAAAGTATGGCAAACAAAAATAATATCAAATCAGAATAAACCAACATCGAAAGATAAACCAAACGATCTTATTTGCTAATCAAATATTTTATAATTCAGAAATACTAATTGAGAAATACAGAAGTTACTGATCAAATATTTTTTTCCAATTTTTTTATTTGCTTTTTTTACCTTCGCAGTGGAAAAAAAATCATATAGCTGGGATTAACCTTTTTCCGTTTGGGTCAAGATATTTACATCGAAATATCGCTATCAATTTGTTATTGGTGTTTTTCCGCCGTCCATCGATTTTATTGCTTTCATTCAATTTATCCAGGATTTGGCTTACAGCGTAAAAAACAGTTTTTAATTAAAAACCGGCATCAATTCGGATTTAAGTACGAGTAATTTTTATCGAATTTGGTCGAAGTTTTAAATTCAGTTTAGCATTACAGGAAATTGGTTCACAGTTAACTTATTCAATGGTAAAGTCGATGAAAGTTATCTGCTTGCACTCAGCTTGTTTTCTTTTCTACTTAATTCTTGAAATGTATTTATTTGTTTTTGAGATTTCGCGCTTTCCCAATCTAATGGCTGAAATGAATTTGATTCAATTATGCAGTATATACTAGTAGATCTTCAACTTATGTATCGACCTTTTTTGACTACCTTTGACGCTTATTTATGAAAAAAATTAACACCAACTTTATATACTCACTTCATATACACTTTCAGGCAGGCAACTCTCGTATGCTATCAACCAGGTGATGTTGTATGGATAATAATAGATGAAAATCTGATGGAGCCAAGTCTGGAGAAACCGATGGGTATGATAAAATCTCCCAGTACAACTCGGTGATCGTTTGCAGAGCTTTTTAGGTAAAAGAACTTCCCTTCACCTCTTGCCAGTTTTTCATTCAGAGCGTCACTGACACGAATCAGTTGCTGCTGATATCTGGCAGCATTGACTGCTTGAACAGATTGGAACAACTCATAATGCACGAAACCCATCTAATATGATTGGATTGACCATATATACAGCAGCACTTTTTTGTCGTGGATATTTAGTTTTGTGTTATTGGTTGATGGCTTAGCTGCATTAACCCACTATTTCCACTTTGCATTATTGTAGGATGCTCGTTTATTGTCACAGGTCACAATCATATGCAGGAAGTTCTTTTTCTGGAATCTGCAGAGCAATAATACAGCAACATCAAAGCGTGCCTTCTTATCGTCAGCTATGAGTTCAGCGACGACTCATCTTTTGCATTTTCCTCAGCTTGAGTAAGCTCCGAGTTTCTGTTCCAAATCCAGCAGTGCTTCCAAATAATCATTCTCAAGTCAACATTTTTAGCATAGAATTGTTGGACCTTTTTACATATACTGTACAAAATAGCTGTATTTCCAAAAACCGCATAAATAGTGTCAACGTTATCAGTTGTTGTTGCTTTTTGAACGACATCTTATCGAATCGTTTCTGATTGTATTCGCAGTAGCAATTTAAAAGTACTATATATATATATATATATATATATATATATATATATATATATATATATATATATATATATATATATATATATATATATATATATATATACACAGTTATTTTGAAACTCACTCTAGAGACATTCTGAAGTATTCATAATTGGTTTTCTTTTATAAACCCGGAAACGTGTACTGTTGTAGATTAAACAATTCTGAGATTTTACAGTTTGACGTTAAATGCATTTTTACTAAATTATAGTAAGTCAAACTAAATATAGAATTTCTATTGTGGTAGGTTTTTTCCATCAGTGAACAAATATTCTTATACTATTTAATTTTTTCCGTAGGCTCTTTTAAATTCTATGCCTATTACATCTTTCTGTACATAAAATAATTTAAAAATTTTAGTTAGATACATATGTAATTATAACTCTAATAACTACAATAACTAACTAATGAGAATAATTTACTTAGTCCAAAACTATGAGCAAATTGCGTATAATCAATTTCCATTCTATTAATTGACTACAGCTATTTGCTTTAATTTATTACAGTTTTTTTCGAGTAGTGTAGAAAGTGTTATAGAATATTGTAAAATTTGCAGATAGATTATATATATATATATATATATATATATATATATATATATATATATATATATATATATATATATATATATATACATATATATATATATATATATATATATGGAATTTTTTCACTTCTTTGAACAGTGTTCAATGAAACAACAGTAGTCAGGCGTATACCCCCCCGACCGTTGGGTTCCACAATCTCATGTGGAACGCACAACCACTTGCGTCTCCGCCCTAATGAGCATTGGGTCATTGCTTGATCGGGAGGAAGCCCCACTCATGCCTTACATTGGAGGGCACATGTTTCGTCTGTTGGTGGTTAGACTCATCAGGGTACCGACATATGCTCTCTCGCCAAGAATAGGGAGTCCCTCTCCACAATCAAACAACTTATAATTTCGCCGGATGGCTTATACATGGAGTTTTTTGACTTCTTTGGACAGCGTCCAAAGGTGGAGCTTCCTCCTGGCCAAGCAACTACCCAATGCTCATTGACCTCAGACCTCAATCTGCCTACTCCCCAGAGTTCACAACTAGAAAAGTTGTTAATGCTATTGGCTTGGTCATTTATTGGAGTGAGAATAGCTCTTTCTTTCAACCATGGAGTGTAATTTACTCCAGCCTGATCGATGATTGGATATATTTTGTCAGTCAGGGTTATCAAATATCCTACGATGTCACAAAGACTACTCGGAATATTTACTTTACCTTCTTCTTCTGGAATCTTTCCATTACCTATATCAATTAGTAGTTTTAAAAATACTTCTGCTATTAAGTCACGTTAAAGACGCATATTAATGCTCAAATATAGGACTTTAACTTAACAGGTAAGATCTATTTAAAGTCGCCAGCCAAACGAATAGTACTCCACCCATAAGTCGGTTGCAATTTCTAGGTGAATCGTAACAATTTTGAAAGGAATAAATAATCCACCAATTGAAATATTTTCTACATTTGCAGGCACTGTTCTAGAATAGAAATAGCACTTAGGAGTAGGGGTATAAAAATATTTTATGCAATAAAACAACTCAAAACGAAGGACTTGCAGCGTGCTCGCTCTCCTCTCGGGTGCAGTATGGTTTTGATGGGAATATTATCAACGGCAAAGACTATTTTCTGTCTAGGAGACACAAACGATGTTCTTGGTTAAGACTTTACTGTAATCGGTAATAACAAAAAATATTCAAAAAAAAATTTTGCGTATTATATATTAATAAAATCAAATAAAAACTTACCAAAACTTCAAATGTGAAAACAAATCACTGGAAACAATAATTTAACCAAATATATCATTAAATGATGCCTTAATTGAATCTATAGATAAGCGACAAATATAATTTTATAGTCGCATTATTAAAGATAGTACCACGTTGAATAAAATATTTTGACAGAACATACAAATTATATTACTTTTTGATTTTTCTCATAATAATTATTGGCAGAAAAACATTATTTTGACAGCTGAATTTAAAGTAATTGTTACACAGTTCAAGTATCCAATTTTTATGAAATTTTGATTTTTCTGCTTTTTAATAATCTGCAAAAAGAATTTAATTAAAAGCTAAAGAAATGATTAAAAATTAACCGGCTAATACAATTAATAATTAGATATGGCTGTCAATGTCTTCTCCATTTTCTTAATATTAATATAAATTATCATACGTGAATTAATTCTTTTATCTCTCTTTCTATCCCATTTAGAAATTTATTTTTGCATTAACACTTCTTGATCAATTTTCATGAAGCATAAGCAGAATTCCTGTCAAGTTTAAAGTTTGTAGAACTTACAGTTAGAAAGCGGGTTTATTTGTATATTTACGCCCCGCCATCCCTCTTGGGGGGATTTTTATATAACTCGACTTTATTGAATGTCTGTAGAATATAAGGAATATTTCTGCCAATTTTAAAGTTTGTAGAACTGACAGTTAAATAATGGGTTTATTTGGACACTTTACGCCCCCGTAACCCCCCTTTGGAGCGGATTATCGTATAACCCGTTAGTGCATGTCTTTGAAGTATAAGGAATATAATTACCAAGTTTCAAGCCTATAGAACATATAGTCAAAAATGAGAGTGTTTTAACCGTTTACACCACCATATTTGCTCCCAATTCACCCCTTGTAAATAGATTTTCAAAAATTTAAGTTTTAGTAGATGTTTATGTATTATAAGGAATATCCCTGCCAAGTTTCATGTCTGCAGGACTTATAGTTAAAAAATGTTTTTTTGCATGTTACACACCCGGGTACTATTTTATACGCAGTTTGTAGTATTTTTAATGTAGATTACGATTCTGTTATTGAAATTAGACTGATGTTACTTCAAGGGACCCTGCGATTTTTTAAATTGATAATTACCATTAGCCAACGGTGTCCTAGGGGAACTAATATAGCGTCGCAACTCGCCTCACGTTCAGTCTGTTGACACCATTTTATTCGCATGGTGTGCATAAAAATGTCAAAATTTATTTAATCAAATATATTTTTTAAAATGTTGCATTTTTTCTTTCCCCAGTATTTTTATTATACTGCTACTTCTATAACTCAGGTAGCCCATTGTTTAATTAAATATATTGTGTTGATTTTACATCGTTAAATTATACTGTTAGTTAGTATACTCAGTATATTCATAATTTTAGTTACTCTTCTAAAGATTTTATTGTTTATATTGGCTTTATTTAGTTTATTTGAATTTAATTTCAATTATAAAGCAGTAAAGGAAAATTGAGTAAAAAGTTTAGCACAAAGTTTCTATTATGGGTAAATAGGTATTGGTTAAAGTTGGGTTTTTTTTGTCGAGGTTTTTAAGTTCAACAAAGTGAAATTGTGTCCGGTGTGCATTGAAAAGTATGTCTTTTTATAACCTTACTCATTTAATTTTAGCTGGTTTCTTTGCAATTTAACTCATGTGTAACATTGGTTAATTATATCGATGACATTTTGAAATAATATCGCTCGTCTCTTTTTAGTTTTTTTTAATTTAAATAAATTTTTACTTGACATTTTACTTGATTGTTGTTTATTATGTCTAAATATGTTATTTCAACACATTACAACGCGAAGTAGACTCTGAATTATTGAAAACTGACAACCTTTATCATCTGAGAAGTCTAAAGTATGGCAAGTGACCGATGTATAGGGTCTTTAACAAGGATTTAAAAAAGTTTTAATCAGATAAAATGTTTATTAAATTATATATATTAATTTATAATATTTTTTGTTTTTTAATTTAAATCTAAAGTTGAGTCAGTCCACTTTTTTTGATTTAAAAATGGTATTATTCGTGTTATCTAATTTTAAACTTGAACTGTAATTTTATTCCATTTGTAAGAAATCTGTATCTGTATTAAAGCTGGCTTTATTTACTTGATCACCACAAGCAAGTAACTAAACCCACGGATCTGAAATTCCGCAGCATACCACTTTATGAATCATACTAATCATAGGCGCAAAACCTAATCGATAATCTGTGTCAGGCCGATAACTTTTCGGACGACCCTCATAATTTAATGTAATTACTTATACAGAGACTTCATTTAATCCCAAAACCCACGTGACCTATAAGTAGGGACAACCAACACGACAAGTTGGTAATGAATAACACGAAATCTCTAATTTTCTTAAACTACGACATACCTTTACTGTTTTTTGCAGTTTTTATATATAATCCTTTTCTTTGATTTATACAGTGTGTCCCAGAATATGTGGGCAATCTCCCGGATTCAGATAAAATATATAAAAATAATATGACAAGTTCCTAAACACTTTTTATCCTACGGCCTCACCTACGTAGATACGGGTTCATAACGGACGCCCTAGGAAATAGCTTTTGAAGTACTAGGTCTAATTTAATATTTTTTCAATATGATTCTTACTAAGTAAGTCTCCTTGAAATCAACCCTTTTAATCACATCGGGTTTATTTAGTTTGCCAGGGACGGACTAGCCCAAACACAGTAATGCTTTTTTTACACCCTGTATGATAGAGGCACAATAATAATATTGTCGAACAGCTTAAATCTTAAAATAAAAAAAAGTTCTCTTGATCGACATTGATAAAATGTTTACGAAAAAAATTCTTCAATAAATATGGGGTTTTGTATTGGTTATCTACATAACATTCCTTGTTTGTTGCTATGGTTTGTTTGATATGCACCGGTTTAAATAAGGATATTTATCAGTTAAAGCAGCAGTATCAGTTAAAGGTAGAGTGTTTTGAAATTTTCGATCTTTTTTCTTCTTTTTCTTCTTGATGAAGTCAATTCTCAATCCAATTGTCAATTTTCAATTCAATTCTCAATTCAACACTCAATGCAGTCAATTATTAATGGAATTTACGTTTGCTGAATATGCCGACATGCATTTAATGTATGGGCTTGCATCATGTAATGCCCTACAAACCAGAATGCTTTATGAAGAACGATTTCCCAATAGAAGAATTCCTGATAGGAAAATAGGTAAAAAATTACTTGAGGGAGACAGGTAAAAACTACGATGTTTGATTTTTTACTTGTACTTATAAAATGATAGAAATTTAATGTAAAGTGTCGTAAACAATTTTAAGAAGGTTTGACAAAGCCTGCCACAACTGTGGAAATCAAATACATCGTGGTGAGGGTGTTGAAAAAAACATCCTAATGTCGCAGAAGCAGATTCTTTAGCAAGTGTCCGAAAATTGGCTGTCGAGTTTGATTGCGCAAAATCGACGGTCTCTAGAATCTTTAGAGAGCAATAGTTGCATTCATACCATCTTTAAATAATCCGTGCGTTTTTTCCTGAAGACTTTCCGCGGAAGATGAAATTTTCTAACTGGGTTGTAATTCGGCACCGAAACGATGCAAATTTTATTGGTTCAGTTCTATTTACGGACGAAGTTGGATTTTCTAAAAACGGCATCATAAACTCCCATAATTTACATGTATGGCAAGAAGAAAATCCCCATGTTTCTACTGTAACTCATCATCAGCATCAATTTGAACCCATCAACGTGTGGGTCGGAATCAGTGGGCAACATTTAATTGGACCATATGTCTTGCCAATAAGGTTAACTGGAGAACTTTATTTGGAATTTCTTCAAAACAATTTGCCAGAACTGTTAGAAGATCTACCTCTGGCAATACGACGTGATATGTGAGTAATGTAATGGGCCCCACAACATTTTAGTCTAGTGGTTCGAGAACACCTAAATAGGAACTTCGAAAATCAATGGATAGGTAGAGGAAGATCAGTGACTTGGCCTCTTCGATCACCTGACCTAAATCTATTAGATTTTTTTGTGGGGCTATTAAAAAACTTTAGTTTATGCCAATCCAATAGGCATTTGAGAAAACTTATTGAAAATGATTCATTTTGATTGTCACGAAATAAAGACTAATTTTGAGGCATTGTGGAGGGTCCAACAATCTTCGATTCCTAGATCTAGGGAATGCATAAGAATAGAAGGAGCTCATGTTGAACCGACATACAAAATTATTCAATAAAAACCATATTGAACAAAAATGTTTTTTTCGTAGAGTTTATTTCCGCGATGTCGATCAAGAGAGCTTTTTTTAGTTTAAGGTTTAAGTTGTCTTAAAATTTTATTGTTGTGCCTTTATCGTATAGGGTGTAAAAAATAGCATTCCTGTGTTAGGGCTAGTCCGTCCCTGGCCAACTAAATAAGCCCAATGTAATTGAAACGGTTCATTTTAAGGAGACTTACCTAGTAACCATCATAATAAAAAAATATTAAATTACACCTAGTACTTCAAAAGTTATTTCAAAACAAACGATTTCCAGGGGCGTCCGTTATGAATCTGTATCTCCGTAGGGGAGGCCGTAGGAAAAAAAGTGTATAGGAACTTGTCATATTATTTTTATGTGTTCTATCTGAATCCGGGAGATTGCCCACATATTTGGGGACACCCTGTATATACCGTTTTTATTTAACGAAAATAAAATGTTAAAATAATTTCATCGGAACAGATGTCATGGAAAGAAAAAAAAAGAAGAGAAACCCATGCCAGATCTTTTATGGAAAATATTGTTATTGAAATGCAACAACGAAAAAAATTGTTTGTTTTAATATTTAATAGCTATTTTTATAATATTTTTTGTTGCCCAGGAAACAAACTAATAAAAATCTTACACTTTAAACTTCAATGACGAGGACATTTTGATAATATTTTTGGTGACAAATAATAGTACCTTTAAATAATTCAACATAAAAATATTAAAGTTCTTAAATTTAAATAAATTACTAGTCACGTGGGTTACTGGATTAAATCAAAGCATGAAAATAGTTTTTTAACATTGCTCTGAATTCGCTCGATAAGAAGCAAAAACAGTGGTGTATTAATTTGTTTGTTGTAGTTAATATGTTGTAAGCTTGGAATTTAGAACAATAATACATACATATTTTATAAATAAAAATATGGAATTATTGTTATATATCAATGTATACTTTAATTCGCTTGCAATTCTTAACGCTTGGACCTTTGTGACTATGTTCTCCTCCGTAAACTTATTATTTTAATAAAAATACACTTTTTTCTTAAAAGACATTTTTGTTAACTCGAGGTACCAAAACAGGAGCTCAAAATTCTCATTACTTATTTGGAACATTGTATTGCTGCAGGGAGAGCTTTCATCGAATAAGTGTTGGGTTGATGCGAAAGATCGTCCTGTTTTTGATGCTTTATGACATTGTTATTTACTCTACATGTGTAAAGTTTTGATATTGTTTAGCTGAAGGAACTTTAATAAATAGAAAGATGCGAATTTGTAAATTTTGTTAAGCATTATAAATTGCAAAAAATAAAGAGCATTTTCGACATATTTTGTTTTTATATTTTATTTCCGAAATGGCAAGAACAGAAATGGCTTCACAGATGCAAAAGACGATATCTACTATGTACGGTAGTATGTACGGCATTGTAGACCATTCCATGTGCCGTAAGTGGTTGAGAAAGTTAAGTAAACCAATTTTAATCTTAACCATGCATCACTTCCAGGGTAACCGGCCAAAGCTGATGGCAATTGATGAGGCGCCAATTGAAAATGATCGACATACAACAACTCGAGAAATCGGATAAATCCTTAGAATTAACCAGTCAATAGTATCAACGCGATTACGCCAAGTCAAGTTAGAATGATTATTAAGGTTAGGTGCCGCATGGGTTAACAGGGAAAAATTTGATTGATATAATTTTTGCCTGTGATTTTCTGTTTATTTTCTATTTCCTTTTAAAGCGTAAGCATTTCGTGAGACTGGATGGAAATCGTTTATTATGAGGTGTTACCTAAAAACCAAACTATTTATTCGGAGAACTACTGTTTACAACTAAGTAAATTAACTGTAATTTACTTAGTTGTAAACAGTAGTTTACAACTATTGTCCACCGGGCAATCGACGAGAAACGCCTTGAATTAGCCATTAGAAAGCGCATTGCCAGTAGAAATGGTGTATAAGCCATTTAAAGGCTTTAGTTCATCCACCTTATTCTCCCCACCTTACACCCTCCGACTACTATTTGTTTAGATCGATTCACAATACCTTAGATGGTATAAACTTTACTTCCTTGGAAGACTTGAAAAATCACCTGGATCAGTTATTTAGCCAGAAATCTCAGAAGTTGTATGGATTACAACACACACATGATTAACCAGCTACCAGCAAGATGGGTAAATGTCATCAAACATAACGGCACATACTTTCTTCTTCTTTTGCTTATTATTTAAGAAGACCTAATGATCTATTTAATCTTTCGAAGGTTGTTTAATTTTGATAGTATTCCTGACTATCACAATATTACTCAACTATTTTTCAATCTCTTAGGTGTCTCTTCGCCGCTCTGCGTCTTGCTGGCTTCTTATCTTTAGCGATGTGAGCCGGTCTATGCTGATCCATTTTCTCCACATAGTCCTGCCAATATATTCTTGTCTTTCTACTCCATCTTATTATACATATAAACGGCGTCACTTAGGATATATCTGACATATAAACGGCGTCACTTAGGAAAACTCCTTACCAGTGTTAATTTCAAAACAATGGAAAAAAAAAGAATTTCTTGATTAAGCATTGTTTCTTAATGATGAAAAATATCGTTGAAGCAAAACAATGGCTTAATAAACATTACCCGGACACCGACTCAGGAAAATTAACCATAACTAATTGGTATGCTGAATTCAAACGTGGCCGTACAAGCATCGATAATGCTGAATACTCTGGACGTCCAAATGGGGTGGTTATACCAGACAACATCAGAAAAATTCACAAAATTATTTTGCAAAACCGTGTAGTAAAGATGGAGGTGATAGCTGATATCATGAGGATATCTAAAGGAAGTGTTTACACTATTTTGCATGAACATTTGGGAATTCGTAAATTGCTATCGAAATGGGTACCGCGTTTAATCACAGCGGACCAAAAACAACGTATTGATGAGCAATATTTGGAGCTGTTTAAGCGAAATAAAAAGGATGTTTCATGCAGTATGTAACAATGGATGGAAAATAAATCCATTACTATACTTCGGAATTGGACATATACTAGGAGGAGGACTACACTAGGACATATAATCGGAGAGTGGACAGCAGCCAATGAAAGCCGTCCAAAGTGGATCCCAATAACCATTGGCACTCAAGGTTATGGCTTCTGTATTTTGGGATGCGTATGAGTTTTGTCATCGGTTATCCCAAGAAAGGTAAAATCATCAATAGAGTATATTACATAGTTTTATTGGTGATCTCAAGGCTCTAAATGAACAAAAACAGTGCTGTTTTACCAAGACAATGCTCCGTGTTACAAATCGTTGGTAACGATAGCTAGATTGTATGAATTGCACTTCAAAATGCCTTCTCATCCATCGTATTCTCCAGATTTGGCCCCCAGCGACTATTTCCTATTCTCAAACCTTAAAAAAATGCTCGCTGGAAGGAAATTTCATTCCAATGAGGAGGTAATTGCCGAAACTGAAGAAGATTTCAAAGGCAAAGAAAAATCGTTTTATAAAAAAAGGTGTAGATATATTAAAAAGGCATTGGAATGATTGTATTGCTCTTCAAGGAGAATATATTGATGAATAAAGTCGAAATTTGCAAAAAAAGTGTGTTTTATTTGTGAAACCGGGGACTTATTGATCGATGTGTTATATCGCTGTTTCTTACTTTGTCTCTAAGAGTCTTTCCCATTATTGCTCTTAAAGTTTTTATCTATGCTGTTCATAGCATCCTTTTGGTTTTGTTTGTGTCAGCTCAGGTACCGCCAACCTGACGTAAGACCAGTACTAACCATAGGTTAGTACTGGTCTTACGTAAATCTTGTAGATCAGTATTTTTTTTTTTAATGGGCATATGCAGTTTCTCTAGATAATATCTTTTAAGCAATCTAATATTGCCAAGGTTTTGTTGACTTGTACTTTTAGGTTGTTTACTCGGTTATTGCTACGGTGTCAGTTCTTAAGTAAAGCAAATTCGTTTCTTATTCAATTTGTTTGTCATCTTTTAGATCGTATATTTTGTTTTGTCGATGGAGATCAGCATGTTATATATTTGCTAATTTGATCGAATTTCTGAATATTACATTAAATCAATATAGTCGATTAAATGTAATTTTTAGTAAATACAATTTTTCTTTAAAAAATGGGGAGAACTTTTACATCAAGCCAATAGATTCATTTATAAAAAAATATTTCTTGACTTGTCTTCTCAAAACCATAATTTCGTTATGAACAGTTTGTCTATATTTAATTTTTAAAATAATTTTGTAATATTTATTGTAGGATAATGCATTTAATTTGAAAATCTATCCAATAACAAGACTGCAAAAAAAGTCTAAAGATTATTTGCAGACCTGACAAAAGAGATTAAATATACTTTATGGTTATACTATCTATCTTGATTAGAAGAGGTTTTTTACCGTCAAAAACTTCCCTATGGTAGATAAATACTCTTAATCCAGATCTTTACTAATCCCAGCCTATCGACAGCCAGTTACCCGCTTAATCATTCTGTATGAAAACATCTACTAAAATCCAAATCCTAATCTCATCTAATCCATCCTTCGTTACAAATCACCCAATGTTCTTTTATTAGGTGCTTTCGATGCTGGAAAACTGACAGATATTAAACTTTATTTAACTGTGGCTAAACTTGTTCAAGTTTTGACCATTTCTTTATTAGTTTTAGTCCATTGACAATATTAGTATTTTAAAATAAAGAATGTATGATGTAAATAAATTTAATGTTATAATGTTTCATGACGTTTTCGTGTTTGTTTGCAATTATTATTGATTATGAATAGGTATATATGTATATTATAACCAATAAAGCATTCTCTTTGGAAATCTTACCCAGCTTCTCCTATTACTTACCATTATTCTTCCATTTTTCCATTCTACTCCCTTATTACTTAGGGTATTATATGTATTTCGCTGCCAAATAAATTTTATTTCTTTTCACGTGTGTTTTTATTTTCCATAAACGTTTTCAGGTAACTGATTTCGGTTGGTCATTCATTCTCATGATTTATTTTTTTTCTGATATAAATATAACATAAATCATCTGAGTTTCTGAGAATCATAAGCCTGTGGTAGAGAAATATATTTATCTTCTTCTAAAAACAAACGGTAGGCTAAAAATCTTCGCTTGGAGACTTTTTCTTGAAAACTTTCAAATTCAATTCTTTAGATAACTTTGTCAGAATGCTTACAATTTACTCAAAATTATTTGCATTGCATTCCATTTTTATTAATATAGCTCATCTAACCCTATAACAGAGGTTTTCAGCCTTTTCTGGATCACAGTCCTCTTTACAAGAAAAAAATCGCCCCAAAGCTTCCTTTTGTTTGTTGTGTTTGTTGTGTTTTGTTGTGTTACCATGAAATGTAGTAAAGAATTATTTATTAAAAATTTAAAACTAAATACAAAATCAATAAGAAATAAAAAAAATGATATGGTTGAGGCTGGTGGAGTTTTAACATTTTGTTAATATCGGATTCCAATTTCGTTAACATCAGTTCCAAATCATCACGCTCAGTGATGTGTAGTGTGTTCGTTTTCTTAGACAGTAAATTAGCTACTGCACTGAATCCGTCTTCAGCCAAATGCGACAAAGGAAATGCAATTAAAATTTTCTGTGTTATTGTCTACAATTCAGGGTAGAGAGGTATTGATTAATTTTTGAAGCCAGAAATCTTGATATCCATTTCTGAATTTTACTTTTAGTTCTTCGTTAGTTGTGAGCTTTACAAGTTTCTCTTCTAATTTTGATGATTCTGCTTTATCTGCAATTGCGGAAGGATCTAAAACTCAACTCGGTACATTCAGGTTTAAAATATTCTGAAATCGCTCAGTAAAATCAGCATGAAGAACGTCTAAGTATTGGCATTAAGTTAGTAAGTAAGCAAATTTTCATGTTTTGCAGAGATTTTTGTCCGGAAAGTTCGTAGCATTTTTCTGTTTTTTAGGTTGTCGCTTTGTTCATTCTTCAAGCATTGATGTCGATGACATAAAGGTTATACTAGGTTAATTGAAAAGTTCGCGAGCGGAAATGATAAAAATTACTTCAGTATATTCTCAGTACTATTCAGTACTATTCTTCAGTATATTCTCCCTTAAGCTCAATACATTTTTTCAGCGGTTCTCCAATTCATTTATTCTATCTCTGAAGTGATTTTCTGGAAGTCCTTCAAAATACTCATCAACGGCTGCTATAACTTCTTCATTTGATGAAGAACGCTTGCCAAGTAGGAATTTTTTGAGGTTTGGAAACAGATGAAAGTCAGAGGAGGCTAGACTTAGTGCCAACAATTTGTAGTGTAATTCCTTCAATTTGGCCATTGCAAGAACATCTCTGTGAGTTGGTGAATGATCTTGATGAAAAATTATTTTTTTCTTTGCTAAACCAGGTCTTTTCTCACGAATTTTTGCGTCCAATCGATCCAAAAGGTTTGAGTAATACTGCCCTGTTATTGTTTTACCGGTTTGAAGGTAATCAATTAACAAAATGGTTTTTGCATCCCAAAAAATTGATCCCATAATCTTTTTGGTAGATTTTGACCACTTTGGCTGCTTCGGATCTGAACAACCCAGCTCACTCCACTCTGCGATTTGTTGTCACAGTTCAGGATCATAGTGGTAAATCCAAGTCTCATCCATAGTTACAAAACAATGTTTAAAATCAATTTTTTTCTTTCGAGAAAGATCCAAATGTTGGTTAGAAAGTTTTACTCGTAATTTTGATCAGAATTTAACAAACGCGACACCCATCCTACACATAGTTTTCTCCCGCCCAATTCTTTTTTCAAAATATGAAACATCCGTTTAGTTGAGATGTCCATGGACTTAGCAATTTCATTCAAAATCAATTGTCTGTCATCCATAAACATATCAAGTGGAGAATTAATTATTTGTTCAGTAGTTGCACTTATTGGACGTCCTGAACGAGTATTATCACCCAGACTTGTACGACCACGTTGAAACTCACCTGCCCACTTACAAACTATTGTTTTTGAAAGAGAAGACTCCCCTAATTCATTTGCCATTAAACTATGAATTTCCATTTTCTTTAAACTTTTTTTACAAATAATTTAATCACTGCACTATTTTTAATATTTCCATTTTAAACAATAACACTGATACGTTTACCTTAAGCTGCTGTTTTTGTATGAATTAATTGACAGATCGACTTGAAACTTCATATGTTCATATGAAGGATGAAACTTCAAAATGTAGTTAGATTATATAGTTCTTTTACTGCTCTATAGGTGTCGCTCCGCGAATTTTTTAATTAGCCTTTTAATAGCCGAAGGTCTGTGAGATAGCCGGTATATTAAATATTGGCAAATAGACCGATGTGTAGGTTTTTCGCAAATCTAATGAGCGAAATCTGCTGGATATAGTCTGTTTCTGCAATATTTTGATGAAAAAAAATCTGAGGGTCCATTTCTGAAGCGAATGGTAACTGGTGTTGAAAAGTGTGTGTTGAATAATGTGAATAAAATTGTGGGAGTTTCCAGGGTCAGTGGTTTCAAGTACGGCGAAAGACGGCCTTCGTTCGAAGAAAATTAAGCTGGACATTTGGGAGGACCGATACACTTTGAGCTTCTTCTACGCAATTAAAATACCAACACGGATTAGAATTGTTTACAATGAGATCGGCTGAAGGTAGCAATTGAAGAAAACGGCTAGAATTAGCACGCAGGAATGGCGCTGTGTTTTACCACGACAATATACAACCACACGTTCCAATCAGGACCCAGCAAAAATTGTTGAGCTTTAATTGGAATGTTTTGTGTCACTTACCAGATATGGCACCCTCGAACTTCCATCTGTTCCGCTCCTAAAATTGTTTAATAGACAAATTTTTTAAAACGGAAGAAAATATGAAAATTACCCGAATAAAAATGCTGCTTTATGTCAAAAAGGTAATATGGGCCTACCACTATGTTGGCAAGAACTTGTAAATAATAATGGTAATTACATAATTGACGTTTCTCTTTCTGTGAAAAAAATCTCCATGACAGCCCCTTTTCGGACAACCCGCTTTTGGACAACTCCCCTTTCCGGACAACTTAATATCAATTTACCAATTATTCATGCCAATTTGTCAAAAACAGTTATACAGCGCTATCTTGTAGATCATCACTAATGCAAGTCCATTAATATACTCCTATACTCCTAATGGTTTTGTATGAAAATATTCATAAAAATCTAAAGCCTAATGAATACATCACCGCATCTTACATGAAATAATCCATCCACCGTTACCGTTCCCCCAGGTCTTTACCATTAGGTTCTGTCGTTGTCGGAAAAACAGCCTCCTACCTTTTTCCCTTATAAAGTTATTTGTCCTTTAGAGCGGGCCTTTTCGGTTTCGAACCCGGAGGCATAAAATATTCAGCGGTAACTTGATAAAAAAGCAGGGGATGGTCTGATTTAGGTTAAACGGTAAATAATGGAGTGTAAGGGGGGTATATATGTAGAAATTTGGGTAAGTTTATATGACAACCTAAAGGTAGAATGAGCGATATCTCGAAAAGCAACTGGATGCCCGACGAAAATGGAAAGCATTTTAGATGGGTTGCGTGATTTGAAAGGATTTAAAAAAATTCTTTCAACATCGATCCAAATCTTCATACACTGTTGTGATAGGTAACTATAATTAAAAGTTATCGTTGATGCAATAAAAATAATTTTAATTAACAAACATGTAAGTAGTTGATGAAAGGAAATGATGATACAAATGTGTAAATAAAGCAATGAAACTGATTTTAACTATTCTTTATTCAATTGAAATTATAATTCTGAATTGTCTCTTCATGGTAGTTGCTTTAAGAAGGCACACTACATACAATACTGGAGACTGCAGTATATCCACTCTTCATAGCAGTGCTTGAACTCAGATACTGGAATTGCCCTTCAGCTAGTCGGTTACGGTGTTTTTCCATTGCGGTGAATTTTCAATTTTAGAAAAAGGAAAAACTCATAAGGACTCAAGTCTGGCGAATAAGAGAACTGCGGGGCCAGACTGATGCTTTGACTTGCTGAAAACTTGCTAACTGAAATCGCTAACTGCAAGGCGCATTGTCGTGATGTCGCACCTAGGTCAGGGGTCGTCAACCTGTTGATCGCGAGCTACCGGTAGCACGCAAAGGACAATTTCGGTAGCTCACGGCTATCACGAATCCTCAGACGTCGAACTCATAATCTTTAATTGAAAATATCGAAATTATAATACTGTTCCGGGTTTTGGCCTGGTCAGCGCATCATAGGCGCTGAAGATCAGCCGCTGATGTCACTATTCAAAATCCGCAAAACCACTGAAAAAATTATAGCGAGTAGCTAGCGACCAATCGATAATTCAGAAAGGATTTCAGCTGCTTTTAACGGGATATATAGATAAACCGGTGCGACGACGCCACGGTCAGTGATCAGTAACGTTACAATTACATGTATGGAAAGCAGTAGTAAAAAAGTTAAGACCTACCATTTTCATTCTGAGTGGAAAGAACAATTCTGTTTTAGAGAAATTAAAAGCAAAAGTGTGTGTTTCTTGTGTAACGCTTCTGTATCCATTGCTAAAAAGGGAAATATTGAAAGGTACAATGAAATTGTTCATTCGACATTTGAAAAATCATATCCTTTACATTCTACCGCTAGAAAGGAAAAATTGGACAGCAATCAATATTTCTAAAAGCATTTGACAAAAATCAGGCTGCAACTGAAGCTTCCTATTGCGTGTCGCAGATAATTGTACAAAAAGCCTTATGAAGAAGGAAAAATAATAAAACATGCATTTTTAGAAGCTGCTGATTCATTATTCGCCGACTTTAAAAATAAAAACCAGATAGTGTCTACCGTAAAAACAATGCAACTTTCTGCCAATACAATGATGAGACGAGTAGAAGTAATGAGTAGTGATGTTTTTTTTACAGTTAACACGTGAATAGATAAATGTTGTTATTTTTCCCTTCAACTTGATGAATTCACAGATGTGGTTGATACTGCCCAGATGGCTGTTTTCGTCAGGATGATGTTTAGCGATTTTATGATTAAAACAGAACTTTTCAAGATTATTCCACTGAAAGAGCGTACAACTGGACAGTGCCTGTTTTCTCATTTGAAAAATGTTATTTCGTTTGAGAAAAATCCAATATTTAAAATGGTAGCTTTGACAACAGATGGATCTCCAGCTATGGTGGGTTCCGAAAAGGGTCTTGTGATATTATGTTGAAAGGATAATACTTTTCCGCAATTCCTCTCTTATCACTGGATTATTCACCAACAAGCATAATGCGGGAAGTTTATGTTTTTGAAACTAAAGGACGTTATGAAAATAGTAGTAAAAATTCTAAACAAGATTAGAGCTTAGTCGTTATAGAGAAGATTATTCAAAGAACTGGCCGATGAAATGGACTGTCAATACCGGGATTTACTTCTTCACTCTGAAGTTCGATAGTTGAGTAGAGGAAAAGTACTCACACATTTTAATGATCTCCCATCTGCTCTAGTAGATTTTTTAAACTATACGATAAACACATTCCTGAACTGGAAAACTCAACCTGGTTTGAAGATTTTGGATTTCTGGAGGACATTATGGAGAGATTGAATGAACTTAATTTACAGCTTCAAGAGAGAGACAAAGAGTTAACGGAAATGATTTCTGGTATAAAAGCGTTCACCAAAAAGCTTGAGTTTTGGGAAAAAAACCTAATCAACCGCGATACCAAATTCCCTATTTTGAAGGATGCCTTTAAATCTCGTTTTAAAGATTTCAGCATCATCGCATTAGTGGTGCAATTTGTTGACTCACCCTTCATGGAACTAAAACAGAAATGGAAGTTATTATAGCTTCAAAATGATTTAACTTTAAAATCCCTGGAATAAAATATAAAATGTATCTGGACTTTAGGAAGTAAAGATAAATATCCAGTTTTAATTAGCGTTGCCTGAAAAGTGAAATTGTTATTCAGTTCGAACTATCTGTGTGAATTTTTCTTCTCCAATATGAAAGTGATTAAGAGCAAATACCGCAACCGACTTACAGATGAACATTTGGATAATTATATTCGAATGGCTGTAAAAAATTGAGGAGTCTGATTGTCAGCCTTCTCATTAAAATGTTATTTTGATCTACATTTGCTTTATTTAAATTTTAAAGGAATGCGTTACTTTTTTGTTATTGACATAGCTCTCTCTATGTGAATATTATTAAAGTAGCTCAATACATAGAAAAGGTTAGCGACCCTTGCCTTAGGTGTTCTTGATGTTCGGTCTCACACCACTGATCTTTTTCAAGAACTTCGTTTTCAATTTTTTCAAGAACATCTTGGTAAAAATGATTATTAATATATTAACTGTTGTTAAAACTAATACTAATTTGTTGTTATAAATCAATCAAATGCCCCCAGCTACTTTTAAACTTGAGGCTTTGATAAAATATTCTGCATACCATAGGCGTGTTGAAGTTTTATAAAAGTTTCTATCGTATTGTACCCAAATTTGAAACAACTTGATAGGGCATCGTTGTTCGAAATTGTTGTCACTCATTTTTGGAATAGACTAGAAAAATCCGGCCCATGAAAAGAATTGTTACGCACCACCAAGGGTCTCTAGGAAGTTCAAACTCGTACTGAAGATGCATCAGATCTGCCTTCTCTTTAAAGGAGAAGCCAACAGTTTTTGCCAGATCGCACGCTGTGCTACCAGTTTCATTCTTTCAATTGCGTACCTCGTAATTAAAACTTTTATTGAGAAAAGTTGTAATATTTCAAAAAGACATAGTGAATTTAAGAATTAAAAAATATCATGAATGGTACCAATCGAATGTTATTCAACTCTACGTACAAGAATTGTTACATATAGTACGTAGTACGTACGTCAAAAAACCCATATTTTCGCCGACTTCTCGTCGGATGGCTTATAAATACAGTTTTTTTAACTTCTTTGGACTGCGTCCAACGAGACAACAGTAGTCAGGAGTTATACACCCCCACCGTTGGGTTCCACAATCTCATGTGGAACGCACAACAACCTACGTCTCCGCCATAATGAGCAATGGTTAGTTGCTTGACCCGGAGGAAGCAGTCCCGGGTCACAAACAAACAATCCATATTCTCGTCGGATGGCTTATAAATAGAGTTTTTTGCCATCTTTGGACTGTGTCCAATGAGATAACAGTAATCGGTTGTTTGATTGTAGAGGGGGACTCTCTATTCTTGGCGAGAGAGCATATATCGGTACCCTGATGAGTCTAACCACCAATAGACGAAACATGTAAGGGATCCAATGTAAGGGACGGGTGTGGCTTCCTCCCGGTTAAGCAACTAACCATTGCTCATTATGGCGGAGACGCAGGTTGTTGTGCGTTCCATATGAGATTGTAGAACCAAACGGTCAGGGGTGTATAACCCTTGACTACTGTTGTCTCGTTGGACGCAGTCCAAAGAAGTCAAAAAACTCTATATATATATATATATATATATATATATATATATATATATATATATATATATATATATAAATTAATGAGTGTTTACAATGCCATCGTAATTCCTACTCTTCTGTATACAGCTTCTGTAACAACTCGACATATTTCATCAAGATTGCCTCCGCAAAATCTTGAGAATAAAATGGCAAAACCAATAACCAATGAAGGCTTTAAACCAATGTAGACGTACTTAAAAGAGTCAATAGTTTGAGCATAGAATTCCAGAGGTCCCATCTCAACTGAGATGGGAAATCATTAACAAAAGATGATCCTCTGTGATAAATTAAAGTACAAGAAATTGAATTTGTCAGGTCCAAAAAGAAGACACAAAGATGTCATAAAATGGTTTCTAAAGAACTGCATGCGAAACGTGTCTGAATAGGAAAAGACGGCAACCGACAGATCTAAATAGCATCAGGAGACATACATAGCTGTATAGCTGCATGAGAAAAATAGTCCCCAAAAAACCGCGAGCAAAAGGCAGTCGCGAAAAGCCAAATATGCTGGACCACATGTACCAATTCTGTATCCTCTTGACATTAAATCGCTTGCGGAAGTCTATGCAGATCTAAGCTGAGTTATATGAGCCATTATAAAACCTATTTTTCTTCAACAATGACTCAGCAAAATTAATAACCATGGGTGAGGTCAAACTCATATCGGGTTGACAGTCATCAGCATTTAAAAAGATACCAAAGTTAGAATGTTGATTAAAAAAGAAACAAGCGAATCATGATTAAACAGGGTGTTTGAATTCTTTAGAAAAAGTCTTTCATTTATCCTCTTTTTAACGGTATGCATTCATGCTATAAAAACGTTTTGCTAATTTCACTGATTTGCTAACTTTGTGTATCGGGACGCATTAGGCTGATATTTGATATTACTTATTTGCATAAATTACATACGCTAAGTAGGTAGAAAATACTATCTCACTCTTGGGCAGTGAAATCTGGTTACTATCTCTTTCTTACATAGGCTTTCTTACATAGTTTCGCGTAAGCATCGGTAAGTGTTTTCGGACGTGTGGGGGGAAGTCAAGCGTCTGTTAGAAAGCGTTCTTGATAGATTCTTTGCGCTTCTTGCAACACCATTGGTGCTTCCATATGTCATCAAAATATCCGCATATTCCTCATTAGAGAATGCAGCCATCATCAAATCAACAATCTCACAAAAACACTAAAACAAAACTAAAACTAACACAACTTAACAAAAACAAATAACACAAGTTACATAATTAAAAGATTAGCGGCTCTGCATTAGGACAACAAATGCGTTAATTAGCAAAGACAGTCAAATCTCGAGTAAAAACTGAAACCACGGTGCGCTTTTTTTGAGCTGGTTTTCCGTATACCTAATGAAAGAGAGAGACAGATGATGCAATTCTACTGTGTATGAGGGAGATAACAGTTTTTACAACAGGTTTTTCTCCTGCATCTCGAATACCAGCCTAATGCGTCCCGATACACAAAATTAGCAAATTAGTGAAGTTAGTAAAACGTTTTTATGGCAAGAATGCATACCGCTGGAAAGAGAATAAACCAGAGATTTTTTTAAAGAATTCGAAGTACATGACACCTTTTAGTTTTTTTTATATGCAATTTAAAGTTGGGCTTTAAATTCATTTTTACTTCTTCCAAAAACTTTGCGAGTCCATAAAAAAACTAGATGTCGCTTGCAAGTAATTTTAATTTTCGTAGAACCCTACAACATTACACATTGAAATAAAACAATAATTTGGAGGATATACCGATAACTTTTTTTTTTAATTCAAGTTTCAATGCTGACTTTTGGAATTTTTCAAATAAATAATTAAATAATCAGCATAAAAAAACCTGTGGGCCCAATTATGTTTTATGGAGGCTGAGGAGCATGCAAAAGACCCCTTCTATCGGCCATTTTAATTTGGCAAACGATACACCAAACACCCTATATTTGTATATTTATTCAGCTTTAATTAAATTGCAACGGGACGTTCACCTTATTCATATCTGTTATTTTTTAAAAAAAGGGGAATCGGAGACTAACTCATTTCCATTTTTCATTTTCTTAATTTAGTAATGGCTTTCGTTTTAGTAGCATTTTATGCATTTTCTCCATTTCAAAGGTTAAAATATCATGTGCGACATTTTTTTTGTCATGTCATGTTAAATGAATAAATTTAATAGTTGGTTTTGGAGTTAATTTGATATTTCTGTCGCACGAATATTTTAACAGGAAACATTCATTTAATAAGTGATAAAGTAGTATTAAATGTATGAATAATATTATGGTGTCGCTTTAACCATATTTAATATATTTTAATAATGTAGGAATATTCTCATATTATGTTTGCTATTTTAAAAATATTTGTGTATAATTATTTGTAAAGAAAAGGACGGCACCACATTGAACATCAGTTTCCGTTCGATAACCTTAAGTCAAGCGATATCGAACGCGGCTAATACTTGGATGTGTGACCGTTGAAACCCGTTGAAAGATGTAGCTCGCTGGGTTTGTTTGTCTGCACTAAAATAATTATTTGTACTTTTAGTTATCTTATTAAATTAGTTTTAATATTTTCTTGGGTGCAAGGAAAGCAGTTGGGACAGACGATCGGGGCCAGGCGATGTCAACTGGCTATTTTGATGGCGGGTCGTAATATTGCACAATTCATGACATCATACGGCGAATGCTCCTAGCAATCGGGATTGCCCGTAACATTCTGTCTGCAACCTCGGATACAGTATCAGGTATGCCCACAAGATAGCGTAGTGGGACCGATGTCCCCAATCGCCACCAAGTATCTCTCGGGACTGGTTTATAGCGTTTCAGCCATCATCAGCCGAGCTCAAGTTAAGCGCAAAGAAAAATAACCAATTGACATGGCCTGACCCCGATCGTCTCTCTAGGCTAGAAACCTGTCCGGAGAGATACCGGTGATTGAACTCTTCAAAAAATAATTTCAAAATTGTACTCAAAATGCCTCAAAGAACAAAAAAGACCCAACCTACGAAAAAATGCTAAATGATTCTTCTTCATAAGAAACGAGCACAGGAAGATTTAAAAAACTACCGCCCAATAAGCCTACCGCCAAATAAGCGTCCTATCAGCAATGTACAAAGTTTTCACCAAGATCGTCTCTAAAATAATACTACGAGGGTTGCTATCTATGTATCTGGAATTGGCAATCCGCCATATAGATCTGATTTGGTACCCAATGATGGTGGGTGGTCTTATGTGGATTTACGATTTTCGACTCTAGAAAAAGCGGTTGATGCGTTCAAAATGCATGTTTTGGAGATACCTCAACGTGAATGGAAAAAGTACTATGAAAATTAATTCAAACGTTTGCAAAAGTGTATCGATCATCGCCGAGAATATTTTGAAAAATAGCAAAACCATTTTCAATGATAAATATTTGTTTTTATTTATTATTTCGGATACATTAATAGTAACCCTCGTATTCCAAATTTCCTAGTCAGTCAAGTCAACATACAAAGGTATTGGAATATTAAAAATATAGTAATCTATAAATCCAGCCGTAATTAAAATATGCATATCACTACATTAATAATGTTTATATTTCTATTTTAATTTTCCCATCCATTTGTTAGGATAACTATATCAAAATACAATCGTAATATATCGCATATTTATATTGAGTAAGGAAATATAAAATTATAAAGAAAACATCCATATGGTTAAAACAATTCATTTTTCCTAAAAAAGTTTCGCCCAATCATGCAAAAATTGTCTCAGTTATAGGAATGCATGTCTAAATAATATTAATAATTCTATAAAAAGATTTTAAACTCTATTCTTGCAAAAAACGACAAATGCGTGGTATTATCGACGCTAAAAAATAGTTAATTGTAAACAGTTGTCTTGTTAAGAAAACAAGTCAAATGCTGCAACTAATTGCTTTCCCTCAACAACGAGATATATTTAGGTGACAAGATAATGCTACAGTAAATATTTGGGCTGGTGATTTATTGCAAAAGAAATAACTTAATCTTCTTAAATAAACAGAATAAGCTTAAAGGATTTTGTCACTATTATCTCAAGATTTGTTTCGGTATTGTTACGTTGAAATGGGAGAGCTCCCTAACAATGTTTCAGTTCTTCCTACTTATTCAATTTGTAATTTTTTAAATTTATTTTTCACAATTTTTGTAAAATTTGTATCTGGTTTATAAGTTTCACAAAAAAAATGTAAAAAAAACATTATCAAGGATTTCTAAATGAAGATATTTTGGATGCAAAAAAAGCAACTCTATTTTGTAGAGAGGGGAACAAGAATAGGAATGAATGAACTCTAAAAGGTACTGCAGGGATTTTCTAGCAGCTACGAGAGTGGTTATTTTTTTCTCTGGAATAATAAATAAAAACATTTATCATTGAAAATGGTTTTATTGTTTTTCAAAATATTCTCCGCAAATATTCTCCTATGTATGGCGGATGACCCATCAATTCGATGTTTTGACCGGCTAAATATTGAGTTGTTCGATTCGATGTGTGCGAGTTCCCGTTGTCATGGTGAAGAATGATCCGGCGTCGCTGGTTGTTTTTTCTTATTTCTTCAAAGGCTTCTGGCAAACAAATGATTCTATAATATTCAGAATTCACCGTTCTATGATTCTCTAGTTGCACTGTAGCCACATGCCCATTTATCAAAAAAAAAAACAGACGACCATTTGCTTCGAAGTGCTTCTTACGCGAATAACTTTTATGAGGTTTGATTTGGTTGAAAGATCCATACTGACTGGCTGACTGACCATACTGACTGCTCTTTACTTTCGGGCTCATACGCATAGATCCAAGATTCGTCATAAGTGAGTTGATCGATGCACTGTTGTTGAGATAAACCACATCGAAAGTCATCATCGTACTAAACCATCATCGCACCAAAATTATCACGAGTTAATACAATTTTTTGACTGAGATGAACTTTTCAAGTTACTAAACAACACAAATAGCGTCCGTATGACAAAACGTTTTGAGTACATATACAGTCAACAATGTCAAACTTTACGATGTATATATCAAATGGCATCTAGCAATATATAAGTAGCAATCCTCGTACTAGAATTTGGTGCTTTTGGTGCCTAGAAAACGTACCCTTGCACACTGTTCATAAATTGAAGAGCTGTTATTGGGACAACCCGCGGGGGTGAGGTTACCATTTATGTTATTAAGATGACCTTCTTTTAGCAAAGCTAGGATATTGGGTGCTACATAGATTTCTTAATTTTGACACAATACCATTTCCAAAGTCTCTATTGTATCATGGGGTCTTGAAGAAATAATCTTTAACTTTTGGGAGTTTTTTTCTTTATCTGTTAATATATGCATGAGCTATATAAAATATTATTGCTAACTTTAAATATTTATGGATAACTGAGGTTCTCCCTTAAAATATTATGCTTAATTTCTTTAATTCTATCTAATTATTTGCTCTACCACATTCACTTAACAGATACAATGCACTCGGTAAGAACACCACTTCAATTTTGTTGAAGATATTCAGTACTAGATCACTCTAATGATCTAAAAAAGAACTGTTGTTTTTCACTGAAACGGTTTAGGCGATCGTACATCTATAGTTTAAATTATAGCACTCAAGAAAGGTACTGCACTATTGCACTTCAATGCACTCTCGCCATTCTATTCACCTGATCTGACGTCATATGGCGCATTTTGGTTTTGTAACTTAACCTTTAAGCATTTTGAAACCCTTTTTATTTGTCCTGAACATTATATTTTTACGAACTAATATGATCAAGGAGTAAGATAACTTTTTAAATAAAACACAAAGTGTTTATTTATACATTCAAATTTATTTTGTTTTTTCAAAGTAATCTACTGTCACTGTAATACATTTATTTTGATGTTTTTTCCAGTCTTCGCTACGGTTTTTATACTGAACTTCTTATATTTTCTACAAAAATGATTAGCGAACTTTCTTAGACTGAAAAGTTCTTCTTCTATGGACTGAAAACGGCACTTACAAAGTAGTTTCTCGTTCGATGCTGCATTGTCGTGATGCTAAAACCATTAATTGTTTTGCCACAAATCTGTATGTTCTTTTTTCTGCAATAAGTCTGATATTTAATAGGTAGTTACTCAGTACAAGATCCTTGGTTTGATAATGTTTTTTTTAAGTCATTAACCACTTGATTAAAAACAACTATTATAGTTGTGTTAGATGATGTCAAACTTGATTAAAAGAAAATTAACAGTAATTATACGACAAAAACGGAAGCTTACTTGGGAACTCTCCAGATACAGATTGCGAAGCAAAAAGGAAGACAAACATGCCAGGTAGGAGATAATGTGTCCTCACTCCGGTTTGAAGTTTAATTAAAAGCCCTAGTCAGAGAATTTCAGTTTTAGTTTAACAAGCGTGGTAAATTTGTCGGAAATAACCGAACTTTGAATTTTACGACTTGTAATTTTTAGTTGAAAACGAACGAGATGTGGTAGATGGAGAGGATGTGAGAGAAAGGTCGCGAAATGGCATTTTGTAATTTATTAGATTATGATATTATACTGAGACGGTAATTGAATATCATTTTCAAATTAGGTTAATGTCGATTTATTGATTTATAGGGCTGGAAAGTAATTTAATCCAAAAATGGTTTTTGTTGATCGATTTACCTCCTTAATAACGTTTAAAAAATGTATTAGGGTTAAACTTGATCTTCGGAAATACGACACATCTGTGGTAAGTCATCTGACTAAAATTTATATTGTCTTTCATCAAGAATTTTCTTTTTTTGTCATTTAAAAGCTTTGACATTGAAAGTTTTTTTCTCATCTTGACAGTTAAGATACGTGATATGGTATTAAAGGGGTCTATTAAAGGTAAAGTCTAGAATTTAAAAAACAATATTTTTTTAAGTTTAAACCTTTAAAAATATGTCCTCCAAAGGAAATTTGAAAATATTTACGGAGTTATAGCTATTTTAATGACGCGACAAATATAACACACCGGAATGGGTTTGGCAATAGGCGGCGAACAATGCCTGGCATTTTTGAAGGTCTATATCTGCCCCAAGTATAAATGTATAATAATAGAATAAAGAATAAATAATAATGAATCTTTCAATTCATTACTTTGGACTTTTGCACCGAAGCATATACATACACGCAGGAATATTATTTCAAATATATATTTGTAATTGCAATACACGCAAATTATATTGCTGTTTGCATTTTTAACGAAGGCTTTTTACCAATATTCAACAATCGGTCACAATGCTTATACGTCCGCTAATCAACGGAACAGTAGTCGGATCAACCACTCTAAGCAACGAACTTCCGCAGCGTTTAAGTGGGCTAGAACTGCTTGTAGATTGGATCGAGCTGCCGTAAATTTTTGTTTGAAACTTTAAATGCGTTTTTTTTCTCAAAACTGTTTTTTTTGCCTAGTTGACATAATATCTCAAGTTCTATCCAACCAATTGACTTTAAATTTAGCGCGGACTTTCAGCATACGACTCTCTATCATCGCTACCATTTTTGTGTAAAAATATTTTATTTTACTATTTTTAAAAAATTCCAAACTTCGAAAAAAAAGGTAAAAAAAACAGCCGCCATTTTGAAAAAAAAAGTTTTTTTTTCTTTTTTGGTACCAACGATAATAACATTCTTGCTAATTAAGAATCCCCTTTGAAATTTTGTTTTAGATAAACGGAAGGGTGGCTATATTGACTATTCCAATTTTCAATTCTTTTTTCATCGATTTTTTTTATATTCCTAAAATATCAATAAATATGTTGTGAAAAAATGGATAGGAAAAATCTTTTGTGTTTTTTTTATCAATCCCGAAGAAACACCCAAAATTTAGGTCTCTGGACTGGAATATATCCTTAAGGTTAGAATATTCTTCAGGGCAGTGGAAAGTTGTGCAGAAAATTGTCACTCCAAAGCCTGAAAAAGATCCAGGATAGGTGATATTCTATGTTCAGTAAGCTTGCTATTTATTCAATCAAAGATATTAGAAAAAACTCATCTTAAAAAGACTACAATCAGAAATATTTAAACATCAGCTTTTCAACAAAATTTCAGAATATCAAGAGTAAAAATACTGTGCACCAGTATGTTTAAACGTAAACCGTC
Organism: Cosmopolites sordidus; assembly: GCA_031761425.1. NCBI lineage: Eukaryota > Metazoa > Arthropoda > Insecta > Coleoptera > Curculionidae > Cosmopolites > Cosmopolites sordidus. The sequence goes on along the minus strand of JARFXV010000426.1, from coordinate 236,519 downwards.
ATTGCTAAGGTATGTCATCTAGGACTGTTATATGAGATTTAAAAATCTTCCTCATATTATTTGGCCCCTTTTTAGATTAACTCAAAAGGCATGTTCACAAATTAGTTTATATATATATATATATATATATATATATATATATATATATATATATATATATATATATATATATATAAATATATATATATATATATATATATATATATATATATATATATATATATATATATATATATATATATATATATATATATATATATATAAATACATATATATATATATATATATATATATATATATATATATATATATATATAAATATATATATATATATATATATATATATATATATATATATATATATATATATATATATATATATATATATATATATATAAATATATATATATATATATATATATATATATATATATATATATATATATATATATATATATATATATATATATATATATATAGAGTTGTTTGAGTTATAGAGTTGTTTATGTTATAGTTGTTTGATCGGGACCGAGCTCCACCCATTTCTTACATTGGAGGGCACATGTTTCGTCTGTTGGTGGTTAGACTCATCGGGGTACCTACATATGCTCTCTCGTTAAAAAAAGAAAAACCCTATCCACAATCATATAAACCATATTTGCGCCGTCTTGACGTCGGATGGCTTATACATGCAGTTTTTTTTTATTTCTTTGGACTGCGTCGGGGCTGTGACGGGGATTGAGCCCATAGTCACATCAATAACAAGGCCGGATTCTTTCAGAGGTAATGACACTTTAATGAAAATAATCTTTGATACATTATTGTTACACTGGTAACCAGGTTAGATGAAAATGAATTATTTCAGTGATGACCGGTCCAAAAAAGAAATAATTGTTTTCGCCAAACATTATACCTGGCATTAAAAATGTTTGAATTTACGATTTTTCTGATTGAATGATATTTTCAGTATGCTGGGAAATAAGAAAATAGTGAGTAAAACTGCATGTGCACACATGCAAATACTGCATGGTGGAAGATATCAAAATATCTATTCGGAGGAATATCAGAAAATACTTACAAATTAGCTGAAAATGAAACCTTATAAATAATGATTAATCAGAAACTTTTTTTTACATACTTTTCAGTTCGTATGGGATACTGACAGTCATTTTTGAATAATCTAAACAATAATGATGATTGGAGAGTTGAAGTTCTTTTGAAACGGGGCCTTGTTTTATCTATATAATTATATAAATAAGCAAATTTCCCATACTTGTTCTTTCAAGACAGCTATTGATCTGTAGACATTCCTCTTATTACCAACATAATCAATGTTTGGATATTGTTTTTCGAAGACGAATACTTTGTGGTACTTTCTGAGGGTACGATTAATGCCGAGAAGTACCTAAATATTTTTTACTGATATTTTTTGAAAGCTTGTTTGACGATGAATGCATAAACGGCTAATTCCTAAAAGACAATTCCACAGCGCTCAAAGCAAGGAAAAATAATGGCCCGGATTCGGAGTCCGGATTTAAACATAATTGATTGCAATAGAACTAAGATATGCAATTACCGAAGCATGTAACAACATGATTCCATAAATGTTACAAAATGCCTGGTCGTTGTTTTCAATGACCTCAACTCATCTTTGAGCTTCCTAGTACTTGTTGAATCTCTTAAAACGTCGGCATCGAAAGACCATGGATGATCTGATCTTCCTCTATCTTCAAGACGCATGTCTCCCTCTCAGAACTCAGAACGAGACGGACTGATACAGCGCCTTTTCCTTCTACTTCGTAAATCTCACAGCGGCGTCAGTCGCATTGAAATCTTTTTTAAATGTCTTAAAATTGACCTACTTTGCTATCCATTTTGCTCATTTTAACGTTTTAGTTAATAACCGTCGTTTGAATATAAGTTGAAATCGGATTAAACCCATGAGGAGTGAAGTATAATCTTTTATTTGGGTTGTCTGGTTTCAAATCCCCACAAATTCATTTTTTATAATTTTGAAATAACTGCAAAAAACTGTTTTGGAATGATTTTAGCGTTATTTAATTAAAATTAAATTATTTATTGCTTTATGGACAAATCACGTTTCAAAAATTCAACAACCATGTCTTTTGAAATATATATAAAACTTCAATTTGGATTTAAAAGTGGTATTTGGTGGCGTTTGCTACCAAACAGTGGATTAAGTGCAATTTGAAGCCAAATAAAATGGATTTGGTGTGATTTGAAGATGAAAGTAACAAAAGTGATTCAAATTTCTTAGAAATGGCACATAGAAATGTGTTAAACTTTCAAATCAGGTATATCTTCGGTTTGCTCGCTAAAACAATGATTTTCGTATTCATTGGTTTCTTCGGAATCACTGGGAATATTATTATCGTGAAATTTTTCCAATACATGTTTATCTTCCAGACTTTCCAGTTTTTTCCACTTCTTTCCATGGTGTTGTTTACGTCCCTCATCTTCAGATCTTTCGATTTCACTCCGGTATGAATTTCTTTTGGCTGGATATTGAAAGCAGACTGGTTTTTCTTAAATACTCCTGTGTACGGTAAGATAACTCACCTCGAATTGTTATTGTTGCCACATCGTATAATAAACCTTTTGAACTGCCCTTTTGCCTTTTGCCTTTCCAGTCACTCTTGGGGACATCTTTACCAAGTTTTAAAATGGTACCGTCTTTTTTAAAAATGTCTTCTTTTGGCGTTACAATTTCTTCTTTCTTTCTTATTTCTTTTTCAATTGTGGTAAATATTCTATCTGGGGGAATGTAGGAGTGCCCAACCACAGGAAATAGTAACTTGATTGTTTTATTAAGGCTGGTTTGACTACTTAACAATTTCAAGCACATAGACGACAAAATAGTACTTTTATTTTGGCCGTTGCTTCCATCGGCGACTAACCGCACTGTATCTACTTCCTCTAAGTTACTGTTATTTAATGTGAAAAACACGCAGTTCGTGATTCCATTGGCACCTTTTGCATGTTCGTCTTCCCTCCATGTAAAAGTTTTAACTTTACTTTTTGAGAGAGAAAAAAAAAATTGTAAATATTTTGTAAATATATATATTGTAAATATATAGCTGTCTGCTATAATAGGTGCTTTAATCGGATGTCTTGGGTAGTGCCAAATTTGTATGACAATCAAAAGAAATTGTCAGGAGGCCGTCCCGTGTCTCATCTAGTTTTTGGAAAAATGCTTTAGCTCTGAGCTTATGTATACGATACTTCACTATTAGCGTTGTTTTAGTAGATGCATCTTTTTCATTCTTGATTTTTTCCCTAAGTTCGAGGCACTTAGAGAAACATCGGTACGAGGTGATCCAAAACGGATATTGAAGCATGTATTGAAAATTAAACGAAAGTAACTCTCTTTTACATTTTCATCGCAAGTGTCTTCTCGTTGAAACATCTTCCACATTTTTTTGATTTTTAGATGACTGGTTAGGTAGCAGCCACAAGCAATTTTCGCTCTGACGTAATGATACTCCAATGATTTAAGCTTCTTAATGCATTGAATAATTTCTTATCTTCTTGAAAGTGTCGTATTAGGACTACTTTTACTCCGTCTCCACCAATACACAAAATTCGGACAAATGTTTTCTTAGACACAGGAACTAACCACTTATTCCTCTTTGTTTGGACCCAACATCTAGTTGAAAACTATCGAGATGGACCATTTTTTTGCTCCTTGCACGTTTTGGCTTTTGTTTATTGGTGAAGTTTATTATGAAATTATCCTGCCGAATCTTATAACTTGGAGAATAGAACGCCTTATGAAACATCAAAACCCTTCTTTTTTAAGGAAGCTACATCATCAATAAAAAGTTGTAATAATGTTAAAGTGGAAATATCTTTTTACTTTACTAACAGTTCATTTTCAATCTTCCTGATTTCAAGATCATTTTCTTGCTAGATAAGAAATTACTTCTTTTATCTCCGAAGTAGATATTTTATCTATTTTTCACAAAATATTCAGTCAAAAATCAATAATATTGTTAGTGCAACTCCGTTTTGAAGCCTAAATTTGTAAATACCGGGCCGTGAAGGATGTTAGAACATATTGTGAAATGTACGAAAACCTTTGTGATTGGAAAAACCTTGTGATGAAACGTTTGTGATTGGTTGGACCAGATTAAGCGCTGTTTACAATGCATTAGAAGTGAATTTAGTGGGATTTGACTCTCAGGCGAGTTTTTCTATAGTCTTTTATATATAATTAGGGCACTTTTGGACACAACTATTGAATAGTTTGATAGAAAACAGATTTTTCTACCAGATATAACTCATTTTAACTCAAAAATGGATTTGAGGGGTTTTTAAACGAAACTTAACAAAATACTTTTGTCACATAATAGTATATTGAAGTGGAACAACAAAAAAAAAACAATATAAATTGCTGCCTATTTTGATTATGGATCAACTTCTCAATATTCCCATTACATACAATTCATTAACACCAATTAATTAATTTTAAACTGAAGTAATCGCTACCATGGCTGTAAATGTTCATTCAAGAATGCCTCCAATTACCTAACGTGTTTGATGTTGAGTTCAAAAAATAATTTTGCAGCTAAACATCGAGAGCATTTCGAAAATATCGAACCAATAAAAGTTATGGCTGATCGGCGCAAGTCGATATCCGTTAATTCATTAAATTTGACAGCATTTTAAAAGATAAAAATGATATATTGCGCGAATGCTTTTTCACTGCAATGCTATTGTATTACACGGTGGCAGATAAATCGAATTTAAAATATTTTCCAACGTGCACTATTTTTAATTAACACCATGAAAAATTGTATGAAAAATTAGCGCGTCAATTTTATGGAAAATGGTGGTGAAAAACAATTTTGACATGTAACGCTTTTATACGCATATTAATAGATTTATGGATATTACCTGAATTTGACTATTATATGTATGGCTTTTATTATAGTGATTCGATTGAATAAATTATGAGATTATTTCTGATGGTAGTTGTTAAAGCCATTAGTGAAGCCTATTACATTTTATTTGGGGCTTAAAAAAACTAATTCTTTTTATAATAATTTTGATTATGGAACCTTTGGTGTTAAATACTTTATAATGAGTTTTTACACCTATCACCACACATTGAAATTACACAACGCGCATTTGGCTCACGAAGCTAGCTAGCATCAACAGGAGGTAATTAAAACTAAAGCTTATCTTATTTTGTTTAAAAAATAAAGTTTTATGGCTAGAATCGCATCAGAAGCTGAGAAGGCTATTTAGCGACTGGATTTACAGCTTAACGTGGGTTCCGAATCACATTTATCCACTACCGCAAGCCCCGTCAGCATCCCTCTCAGGCTATCAACCCTTGGTTTTGTGCTTAACCATAAATCTTTCTTGATAACCTACTCAACTGGCGAGTGACCAACGTGAAAAATCTAGAAGAAGTCCACGCCAAGTACGAGCATCGAACACGCTACCACGCTCACTAGCGTGTCTTCAGGTCTCCGCCTTAGACACCGCGGCTCCTTAATTTTGTTTAAAATTCATACCTTAACCTAGTTCAGTGAGAAATATTTATATATATATATATATATATATATATATATATATATATATATATATATATATATATATATATATATGTATATTTATTTTTTGGTAAGTACATTCGTAAAGTACTTTTGGAAATTTAACCATGGATTCTTTTTTGAAGAAAATGTTTCCTTAAAATATAAACCCAAAATGCAGTCATTTCCGCGGAAACAATAGCAACGTCTATTTTCGCTTTGTTTATATCGATCTATCGGAATTCAGTTTTGGTTGCATTGGTCTTTTAAGGTATTACTTCAAAATACAATACAATACAGTTGAACCGTCGAAAAACTACCCGTGCGTCATCAATTTGTATCAATATGAATCAAATCAAAAATTGTTAGTCAAATTAGTGCTAACGTTCTGAACGTTAATGAACCTGGTTGGTGCCTCGAAAGATGGACATTTATGTTTATGATTTAAATCTACGATACATTTATTTGTATATATATTTATAACATGAAATTATAAAACGTCCTGTTATAAAGCGATATTTTAACGTAAAATTTCGAGTGTGTGTCCTGAAATTGTAATGTTTTATGTCATAGATCGATCGAAGAATTTTGTAGGTTATAATTATATGGACAATTTTAAGTTATCACGAAATTTTAGGAAAGTAGCCAATGAATTAATTTGGTTATTGATCAAAATCATCATTTTATTTCCTCTATAAACTTTATTGTCAAGACCAATTTTTATATGAGGAAAACGTTACCAAGGTCCGGGAATATACACGTGCTTAAACAATTGCATTACACATTTATTACAAATATCATTTAAAATATTTCATATAATTATATAAAGCATACAAAAACACATGTTTAAATATAGTGTTAAATACTGTTAAGTACTTAATACATAAATAAATTCAATAATATTTTTAAAAAAATCCTACACCTAAATAATTAGGTATACTAATAAATGCATTAATCAACCACATTAACTACGTAGCTATATATCTTCATCACATTCAGACGAGGAACTTTCATTTGCGTTGATTATTATAGGCTCAATTTCAACATTGACTATGTGCTGTTTTCGGATAAAGCAGTCTTCAATTAATTTCTCTGTATGGGCTGCAGATTTTTTCCACACTTCTTCATTACACAGTTCGAATGCTTCTTTCCATATATTTTGTATTTTTTCATCATTAAATCCATCCCTACCAATATATTTATTATAGTATGCTTTCGCATTAACCCAAATTAATTCTGTGGCATTAAAATCACAATAATAGGGTGGACTGTGTCGTCATCCATTTTTAAAATATGATATTGTTCATCAATCATCGGACGTCAAAGATTTTGAGGCAAACACTAAACTTGTACCCTGAACAAATCCTTACAAAGTGCCAGCACGAATGACTATAAAACCTTTTCTATCATATCCTTTTGGCTTACGGACACTTTTAACACTACTGTTTTGCCAATAATTAATTTTGTTTCCGTTTGAATAAATCCAAGTCTCATTTAGGAATATAATTTGGCGTCTGAAATGTGCTACTACGATTTTCCATATATTTGCGAAGGAAGCAAGTTCTTAAGGCAGAAATATTGTTTCTTTCGATTAATATAATATAATATAATTATATAATATATAATATATAATATATAATAATATAATTAATATAATATAATACTCCTCCTCCCTCCTTGATTAATGCTCTCCTCCTCTCCATTGTCATCTCTTTTGTACTTAAAGCCTAGCTCAGGAGAGTATCGACTTATGTACGACCCATACTGACAATTTTCTTTCTTCTTAACTCCATATTAAGGCTTTTGATAGTTACATGCTTTCCTGCAAATGAAAAAAATATGTTATTATGAGATATAGTGTTATACTCGTATGTTTAGTTTATGAAACTGTTTGTTAAGAATTAAACTGTATCATATTCTAGTTTTAGTCAGCACACTTATAAGTACACTGTATATACAAGTAGACCTAAAGCCGGTTTATTTCTGGTAATGGAATATTTTGGTAAAAATTAGTAATTTCTGGTACTATAATAATTATTGCTAATATCTTAATCTTTTAATATTTACAAGGAATAGCAGGATATGCGAACTATTTCTGCTAGATATAAGTAAGATAAGTGTCAGATTTTACTGTGTACTAATAAATTGTAAAGCCAAAATGTTTGCTAATGTGAAAAATTAAAAGGCATATGTGGTACAACTGGCAAACAATGAATATGTTTTTCGAACCATTTTATTTCCTTCAAGGTATTTCGAACCATTTTATTTCCTTCAGGTAAGTCTGTTCTTTTGATCTTAGCACAAGGTCTGCTTCTTCCAGGAGAAGAAATAATTGAATTATGTTATTTTCTTTTCTTAATAGAATACACCATTTTTCTTAATATTTTTAATGCTGCTGCAACTCTTTAAAAAATATATTACAATGTGATAATGCAAAATAAGTAAAACGTAACCAAATTAACTATTCCTTACTTCTTGAATGGATAAAAAAGACTTTAAAGGTTCCCCATTCCTTTGTTCCATTTCAAAATACTCATAAACACAAATTGTTGGGCTTGCGATTTCAGTGTTTTTCCCGACATTATCTGCAATTACACAAAATGTCAACTTAAATATAGAAACCTTAAAAGTTCGCACTTCTATATTTCCGTTATTATTTTGAAACGGTTGTTTATCTATCAGTATGTTTTTAGAAGTAGCCAATATAAATTCTGTTTTTATTAAACATTTATAATAAAATGTCTTTAGTTAGGTTAGAATTATTGAAGGAAATAAAACTTTATGAATCTTTGCAAATGCTTACCGATAACAAATTAATCAATAACAGTAGTTATTATAGGAACTTATTTTACAATAAAACTGGACTTTACAGCACAAAATTTCATTAAAACACAATAACAAATCAAGTCAAATGACAACCAAAACAGGACAGCTGAACTCAACAGAGGAACTTTTAACGACCGTTACGTACAAATATCTTTTAATTATTTGTTACTTTCATTTTCTACCCCGCTATAACGCTATCGTAACGTACCGCTCATATCCGAAGGCATACGTATAATAAACAAGACGACATACGATTTTTTATCCCCTTCTCTTTCGTTCGGTAAAGAAAAAGAGCATATTTAGACAATGTCTATGATATAGGAAATTAATGATGTCAGGTAATGACGCACGGGTAATCTTCCGGCGGTTCAGCTGTATTTTTGTAGTCATTTATTATATATGTTTCCGCATACATTTGGTTTGTTGTCTTACAAAAATGAAATAAAAACTTACACATATTCTACTTTAATATTAAAGTTGATATTACTTTCTTTACATCTTAATCTTGTTTATCGAAAATACTTCTTTCACATCTTTAATTAAATCTTTCACTTTTTCATATCACATTTCGCTTTTTAAACGATTCACATATCACTTTTCATCATATCACTTTTTAAACGATTCACGTCACACTGGAAAGCACATGATTAATTGTTATATTAAATTATCTCTCCAAAATACCCACTACTCCATTCCTCGTGAAAAAAGCATCGTTGGTTGATAAAATATTGAACACAAATTTGGATTTCTTTGGTTTTAGCCAATATTTCTGCCTGTGTGAAGAATCACCGGGTAAGAGTGCTTGTATCCTTTGTATATGGTAAGGGTAGATAAATTGCTCTTTTAGTGTTCTATGTACAATCCAATGAGAAACTTCAACTTGTTGGGCAACACTTCGAGTAGTTCTAAAATTTGCTCTTTGACTTCAGGACTTTTGGAACCACACTACACGCATCCAAAAGTCTTTGAGGAACTTGGAAAAATTTATGGAAGTGGTCTTCCGGGATATCGTTGCCCGTAAATGCGCTTAGCTCCTTCGGAATTTTGAAGAGATACAATCGCGTAGAATATATTTTTGGATTATAAATAGAACTTAAATGCATGCACTGAAACCTTGAAATAATTTGTTTTAACAATTTTCATTAGTTTATTTGGAGTTTATTCGTTAAATAATAATAAATTAATATTTTCCAAACCGGCTTTTTCGTATTTTTGCTTAAAATCTTTTTATAGTTCTTCGACTATAATTTAGTAATTTTGCAATTTTTTTCACACGAATCCTTAGGTTTTGGACCGGACCTTTGTTGTAAGGAACTTCCTTCTTTAAAATGATGTTGATTCTTGCACCACATATATATTTAAATATATATTATACCAACCAATGAACGCAGGATTTAATTTGACAACGGTTGAACTTGACGTTGACATTTATAGATTTATGTTTTGAGTTCTGGATTATTTCTTATTGATAAAATTATTTATTTTAAAAACTATTAAGTTATTCATAATAGTTGGTAGGTAATAATGATTTAATTAATTTTCAATGTATTTGTCAAGAATTTCACCTTAACCTCTATGTACATGTATTAAAATATAGATTTTTTTATCTATTTAATTTTATTAGACATTTTAACGTTAATTCACGAGTATATAGGAACTTTATATAATAAGTTAACTTGTTTAATACATGTCACAAAAATCCAAAACAGAAATCAATTACAGAGATATTAGAAATTGCAGTTAGAGCTTAGAAGACTAAATTTATTTTTTAGCTGTGAGATGAAATATTTTCTTTTTCAATTCGACAATTACAGTCATACACTGCCCGATTTAAATTATATATATATATATATATATATATATATATATATATATATATATATATATATATATATATATATATATATTTTTTTTTTTTTTTTGTCCGGTTATACTTCCATTGGAGTATGTCGTTTTTGTGGAAAGATTCTTGTACTGATACTTTATACTTTTAAAGTACTTATAAGTACTTGGGTTTTCACGACATTTCAACGAGGTCGCACTCGTCTTTTTCAAATTTTCAAGTATTCTGATCGGGAGAAACTGGTGTCTGGCAGGTTCGTGTGGCAGTGTCGCAAACTGGTATCTACCAGTTATTCTATTGTTGTATTGGCTCCAAATTGAAATAAGAAATAAAAAAATTTACAGTACTTTTTATCATTTGTTTGTTTTACTTTTGTATATACTTGATGAATTAGTAATTATTTCCGTTTTTTATTTATTAAATAACTAATTTCTTTTTCTTTGAAACCGTTATTTTGTGCTATTAGTATTATATTGCAGTTCTATTTTTCTATTATTTTCAGATAGTGAAATTGTGAAAGCTTGGTGGATCATAGACTTATATGCAGCATATTTATGTGTAATGGGGTGGATTGGTTGTTTTCTAATTGTTATATCTGAGTATGTGGGTTTTCTATAGATATTAAATTCTAGTTTATTATTTTGTTTGGATATTGAAAGGTCCAGAAAATGTATGGCGTGATTTTGTTCTTTAATTAATTAATCTCTTTATTATTGATTGCCATCTTTTATCAATTTCTTTTATCTGGTACTCTTTTATTAAATTAATCTCTTTATTCTTTTTATTATTGATTGAAAATGGCCCGAAATATAACCCAAATATTAAACAAAGTAAAGTTTGGGAAAATATAATATCTGAAGTAGAACTATTCCTTGAAAATATCCCTAATTCTAATTTTACAAAAGAAAAAATTAAAAGGACTCTAGAAATGAATCGAGAATACCACAACAAAAATGAAGACTATATTATCAAATCCATTAATTCTAAAATCAAAAATAATAATTTAATTATGACTAAAGCAGATAAAGGGAATTCAATTGTTATTCTAGAAAAAGAAACTTACGAAGCAAACATTAAAAACTTTCTAGATAATGAAGACCTCGTCAAAATAAAAAATGACCCTACCACAACAATTCAAAATAAGTTAAAATCAAAAATAAAGAATATAAACACCATTTCGTCAAACGAAGATAAATATAAAATAGTCAATATGAATCCTACTCCTCCAAAACTGTATGGTTTAATTAAAATTCATAAAGAAAACTTTTCAATAAGACCGGTGGTCTCATACACAAATAGCCCTTTAAGAAACCTAGCTTTATACTTAAATAAAATCTTCAAAAACATAACGAATTTCTAGCTAAAACCGTCAATAAAAAACTCGGTGACCTTACAAAAAAGCTTACCAAACTATCTATACCAAAAAACGGGTTTCTAGCATCCTTTGACGTTAGCAACAAATTTCCGAATATTCGGAACAAAGATTGTCCACTATTAATGGATAATTTACTCATAAAAAATAACATCAATCCAATTATTAAGCAAGATATTTTAGAACTCTTTAACTTATGCATTAAATAAAAATTATTTTCAATTTGATAACGTTATTTACAAACAAAATGATGGTCTAGCAATGAGTTCCCTACTAAGCCCTTTATTATCAGAACTGTTTATGTTAAACTTGGAACATAATTTTTTAAAAACGGATAAAACAAAAAATATATTGTTTTGGTTTAGATATGTAGACGACATTTTGTTTTATTATACTGGAAATGACAGACAAATAGAAGGAACATTAAAGCATTTAAATAGTATCCATCCAAAAATAAAATTTACACTAGAAAAAGAACAAAATCAAACCATAAATGTTCTGGACCTTTTAATATCCAAACAAAATAATAAATTAGAATTTAATATCTATAGAAAACACTCATATTCAGATATAACAATTACAAAACAATCAATCCACCCCATTACGCATAAATATGCTGCATATAAGTCTATCCATCGAGCTTTTACAATTCCACTATCTGAAAATAATAGAAAAATAGAACTGCAAAACATAAAACTAACAGAACAAAATAACGGTTTCAAAGAAGAAATTAGTTACTTAATAAATAAAAAACGGAAACAATTACTAATTCATCAAATATATCCAAAAGTAAAACGAACAAATGATAAAAAGTACTGTAAAGTTTCTTATTTCGATCCAATTTCAGAACAAATAGCTCGCTCATTGAGAAAACATAATTTGCATATAGCGTTTAAAACCACCCAGTCAACCAGTAAATTCATTTTTAATGCCAAAGATAAAACATCAGCAAATACAAAATCTGGAGTATATGTTAAGTTGTAAAGAGTGCTGTAGCTGCTATGTTGGACAAACCGGCAGAAATTTTCAGAGCAGATACAAAGAACATAAATCTGTATACATATTAAAGAAACAACACTCTAATTTTGCGAACCATTTCATAGATACCGGACATATATTTCCCTAGATTAGAAATTTGAAAAATTTACATACAGCGCCCAAAAGCAAAAAATTAAACATTTTAGAAGCTATTGAAATTTATAAATATAATAAAGATCCGTCTAGACAGCTATTAAACGATCAGACGGATCTCCGAAATTTCCCACTATATAAAATATTGTAAAAAATTTACTCCGATAAAAGTATAAAATTAGGTACATAGAATAGATAAACAGCTGTAAAACCTTAGTTTTAAAGTAGTGTTTGAGAATGTAAAGTCGTTTTACGAAACTATAGTCACACAAATTTTGTTTAAAAATAAAAGTGATAGATAAGAAAGTAAAAAATTGTTTTATTTCTTTTTTAAACAATGTTTTTCTTTGTTATCTATCACTTTTATTGATTATTGACTGATTATTGATGAATTAAAAAATTGTTTTATTCCTTTTTAAAAAACGAACTATCACAAAGTAACGGACAAATCAATCAATAATACTAATTTGTTTGGAGAATTAATATAGATATATTTTTGAATAAACCTCTTCGATAAACATGAACTCATTTACTAACCTAATAATTGCCGAGGAATTTTCACTGCAATTTTCTGCACACCAAAGATTACTAGAGTAAATATTTATTGATCAATATAGTAAAACTAATTTTTAATTGTTTCGTTAACATTAGGTTATAATATAATAAAAACGGTGACATCGATGGCGACCTAATAAAGTAAAATCATTGTTTATTTATTATTGACTCTTTCGAATAGTTAGTATTGGCGTTGTACATTGTATTTGACTTAAACAATATATAAAGTACGTAAACAATGTCGGTATAATGTTTACCTAAATTATGGAGCAGATCTGCTGCAATGAACACGTCGTGCGGTAAATTTTGTAGTTGGTAAACAGAAACGCAACAGTCAACGAACCAATCAGTCAACCGTAACTGGATGATATCGATTTGCAATAGGGATTGACCGCCTGAAAGTTTGCCCATTTGCCCATTTGCCCAAACTTTATATCTGAACGTATTCGCCATTTACGATCATTATTTATTATTCTACGTGAGATATACGAGAATATCTGTAAAAGGGTTGTTTACTTATTTCCCGCTTAATATCGATTTAAATACATTTACAATGGCGACTTAAGTTTTTTTAGAAACTTCATTTATGCTAAAAGTGTTCTTTTATAATACTAATTAAAAAAACAGTTTCTAGAGCTTTTAATTTTTTTTTAATTAATCAATTTTCTCTGAAAATGTTTAATTATTTTCTCTGAGAATGTTTGATTATTCTGAGAATGTTGGGCATTATTATGATGCGAACCTGGTATTAGCAAGACTTGGCTTCGTGGCCCCTCATGATACAAAGTGATCTCAGAAGTGCCGCTTTTTGCATTTTCTTGACTAAGGTTGTAGGGACTCACCTGCATATAAGAATAATGTTTAAATCCTTTGGGAACATAGTTCTATTCCTCCCAAAGACAAGACAATAAGAATCAACAACCTGATAGAAAACCCTGGATGCATATAAGAAAGTTCGAAAAGAAGGTCTCTGCATTTATCTCATTTTTCTGCCTCTTTCAAAGTAATGTTAATTTCTACTAGGCAAAAGAACTTGATGACATACATTTTTCTCGCATTGCTGTTAAACAACACCATATCTGATTTGTTTACATTAAGTCTCCTCTCCATGGAAAATGAGCAGTTTCAGTCAATGCTGTATCTTGAGTTCTTCACTGGAGGACATATGGCAGGACCAGATCTTTGTCTAGGTCATAACTGTTTCTTAGATGGAACTAAAGCACACGTAAAGCAACATTGTGCCTGTAGATGTACAAAGATAGTAGGGCAAGCTGACAGGATGTATGTTATTGTCTCTGGCTAGCGCTTGCTCGGTCGACAGACAGGTATCGTTATTGTTATCATTGCATCATGAGATTCAGTTCATATTATTTACATTATATTATTTATTTGATGTATTTTGCTAAATAAAGCATTATCATTATACAGTGAGGTATCATTATACAGTGTTACTAAAGGTATTCCTACTAGAAATTGTGTAGCAGAACAAAGACTCGATCTTTCTTCGGATCATTCTCCCACAATAGTAACACTCAGTTCGAACATCATCAACGCACAAAAATTAGCCGTACTCTTGCTTGATGAAAGAATGTAGAAGTAGAAGGTCTAACTATTACAGTACAACAATCCACCTGGGTAACCATTGAAATGAGTAGTCAAATTCAGAATCAAAATTGTACTGTAATAGCAAAACATGCAATTGCCAAAAATGAAGATTACGGCAATGGTGGATGATAACTAGAGCCAGAGAAGATAAGATAAGATTTAACAGAGCAGTGAAAGAGGTGAAAGAATTACTGAGTAATGAAAAGAATGAGGCAATTCAAAATTACCTTGCATGTCTTGCTCCCACTGAAGCTACTAATTACTCTTTGTGGAAGGATATAGTAAAAATCAATAAAACACATGAAAGAATACCACCAATAAGAAAACAGGATGGAACTTGGGCGAGAATAGATACTGATAAGGCCGCAACTTTTGCAATACATCTAGCTAATGTTTTTTTATCTATTTCCGATGAAAACTTTACGAGAAGAGGAAGAAATAACGTTATAACTTGAAACATCATTTACATCAAAGCTATAAAAAGTTAAAGCTATGATTCATAAAAACCTCAACCCTAAGAAAATTCCAGGATTTGATGTCCGTTAAATAATTACCGGAAAAAGCTACCCTATTAGTTGCCCTTACACAAATTTATAGTCGGCCATTATGCGTCACAGAGGAAAGTAGGACATCACCATATATATAAATTACGCTTTTGCCTGTCTTGTCAAAGCTGTTTGAAAAGTTTTTTTTCTATGTAAAGAGAGTGACTAAATAAATATCATTCCAGAACACCAGATCAGATTTCGGGAAAGACACGCAACAATCGAACAAGTGCACAGGCTAGTGCAAATTTCCTACCCAATACTATCAAGTATTGTTGTCATATTTGACGAACAGATATTTTGCTGTCAAATATAAAGAAGAAATAACTAACATATATCTGATAAAATTAGGAATACTCAGGGTAGTGTTTTGGGTCCCATACTTTTTCAAATCTTTACTGCTGACCTACAAACTATACCAAACACGTCTATAGCCACCTATGCAGATAATACCACGGTTATGGCAATAAGCAGGGTACCAAGATATGCATCTGAGAAGCTTCAGGAAGCTCCTGATAAAATAGAACAATGGGTATAAAATTGGCGCCTAAAAATCAGCGAGGCAACCTCTCAGCAAGTCACTTTCATCTTAAGGAAGGAATCATGCCCGAGTGTAACACTTAATGGACATCAACTCCCCTAGGCAGACTATGCAAAATATTTTGGAAGGATACTTGACCGAAGACTAAACTGGAAACAACACATTTTTATGAAGGTGAAGCAACTTGACTTAAAATCTTAACAGCAACTGACTTAAATTATCCAAACTCTACCGGTTACTAGGTAGAAAATCCAAACTATCGTTGGTTGACAAGTTAACCATCTACAATGTGATCCTCAAACCCATATGGAGTTATTTATCGCGACTTGAAGTGCACCCAAACTCCCTTGCTGCCAGTCTTCTAGCTAATAGTCAAAAGACGCATAGACTGAAACGCTGTGATCATTTAGAGATAAGCTATAGAATTTAAGATATAATTAAGATTATTTTACTATACTAGTTATAAAGAACATAAATTCCTGTACATGTTCCTTTAATGCAAGCACCCTAACCCCTGATGCTTGGCAACTCGCCGCTTTACCCTAAGTGTGGTAACAGTTGCTTATTACCTTTGGGTAGATTGCAAATATATAGGAGATTAAAAAAAATATAAAGTAGTCAATAGATGATGTACGCCTTTTATATGTACTATTCACTATAGTGAACCGGTTCTACTGTACATCGGCAACTTCGATTAAATGAACATCCCTAAATCACTTAACGATGTTCTGTTTGATTTTCTGCAAATTATGGGTGGTTACAGACATCTATAGCGCAGATTTTGTATTGGATTTTTCAAAATATTCGATGAGAAATTAGCAGCTCTATTTCAATAAGGCCTTTATTAAATAATAAATACGCTCAATCTAATAAATAACCAGATTTTTAAGGCAAATGAAACCGGCCTCTTTTGATTGATGAACAGCCACAAGAAGAAAAATATTTTTTATAAATTCAACTGAAGAACATTAGGTTAAATCTCTTCTTTTCATCTTCTGCTTCTTGTGGTACTATGGCTCGTCAGTGAGTCCTGACATCCTTCAACTTTTGCCAACAGTTTTTGTTGAGCAGTAGTTCTTCTGCATCTTTTGTTATTCCTGTTTTTGGTCTATCTCTCTTTCTGTTACCCTCTATTCGTCACTCCATAATCCTCCTTTATATTCATTCCTCTGAGTCGTTGAAGCCTTACCACTTATATTCTGCAATATCCAGATCATTATAAAATTGTTTGAGTTCGAAGTACTGATTCTTCAATATCCATTATCGTTACAGAGTCAACAATTCTTCTGAGTACACTTCTTTAGCAAGCATTTCTTCTGTTTTCTTTGACTTGCCCAGTGGCAAAAGAGTGTTTTATTGATCTTAACTTCCGTGCTCCTTTGTATACGTTCAGATTAGACTGCAAGGAATAAGTTATCCTTGTCTTTCCTTTATTATCTTGTTATCCTTTAAAATTCCTTATGTCTCTTGCAATATTGTTTTAGTCTAGTTTGTTTTCTAGATATTTAAATTCCAATTAAAAGATTAAAAATAAACTTTTCTTAACCTACTCCAACGATGGCAATGGCTGGGCTGCATTTATAAACTGTAGCCGACCGTTCTCTTGGTCTTTAACTGCGTTTAACACCCTTTCAAAATATATCTTCCATTTCTTTAGTATGCTATCTATATTGATTAATATTTCGCCCCTTGCGATCGAAGTTGCTCTAGAGTGAAAACTTTTTCACTGTCTTAATTTTCTTGTCTCCTGTTTGGCGTATGCTTCTTTCTCGTTTTCAAATTCTATGGTTTGGCCTCACTGCTTAGTCTCTCGTATTCTTCTCTTTTCAGTCTTGAATTTAAGTTTTAACATTCAAATATTTTAACCATTTTTGATACATTTATAAAATGTGTACTAGTTTCAAAATTGTTTATATAGATTTTATTACCTTTTATAACCGATATTCTTCAAAATATTTTTTTCTAAAAGATTCATTCTAGAAATCATATATTTGAGGGTTGTCTATCCCATTGTATCGAGGCAAGAGGAAGCCAAAAGAAGGAAACCATACCAAACCGGCAGCGAGTATATGTCAGGTTTTCAATACTCCAGAGAGCTGGGGGTCTTAAATTGCGTCTTTGTTATAGGTTTCGGGGGGAATGTGGGGCGGTTTGATGTGTTTGACACGTGTTTCTAATAACGACAGAGGAAAGGGAGTTCAAGACGTAGGTCAATGAGATTGTTATGTTGTGGAGGGAGTTGTGACGGTGATAAAAAAACGTATGGAAAGGAACTGGAAATTGGAAAAATAAAAAAGGTTCTGTTTTGTTGCAATATTTACAACCTGTGTTGCTCAGAGAGAAAATATACTTGATTAAGTTGGGATAAAAAAAAAATGTAAAATTTCAAGGAGGTTGTAAATCTTGTTCAAGGCGAAACTTTATTATCAGACATTTTGAAAGATGAATTTTACGAAGATTTTTGAAAATAATTGATATCGTTGTGTGAAGTCAAATGAAAGGGAATACATAAAGGGTGGAGTAAGTATCACACTACCATTCTATTTTGAAAATATCCTAAACGTTCTGCCCCTTATAAAACGACAATTTATCATTTATTCAAACAATTTCAAGAATTCTGTACAGTTGGTGACATGCCACGCATTAGAGGTCGACGAACAGTGTGAAACGCTGAAAATATGGCACGTGCGAAGAAGTCTTTAGAAACCTCGATTCGGCGACGTGGTACACAACTTAGAATTTTTCCAGGCAGTTTTTTCCGAATTTTAAGAAGTGACTTTTACATGTTTCCATATAAGATTCAAATTGATCAAGACCTGTTACCTAATAATGATAATAAGGTACTAGAACACTGTAATAGCATCATAGCCCATTTCCACCAAATTGATAATTTTCATAGAAAATTATTAATGAACTTATACGAGGAATCTATGATAAGTACCTAGCCCTGACAAGAAAAAACCTTTTTTACATACAAAATTTATTTTATTTTTCAACGTAATTACCTTTCAGTTCGAAACATTTAGCCAAACATTTTCCTATCTTTTGTATCCCCTCTAAAAAATTAGATCTTTGGCGCAGGTTCGCCTCGGAAATTGCACTGTTTGGACTGTTCTTTGGTCTCTGGTATGCTGTGATGAATCCATGTTTCATCAACGGCAAAAATAATTCCGATTGGGTTTTAACATCACTAAACATTCTTTTGAAGTTAACAGACGTGTGTGTTTATTCTCAATTGTAAGCATTTTGGATGAATGGATCATTTTTACCTGTTGGAATGCAGTACGCAACCATGGCCTTTACTCGGTCGTGATATCAAAATGCAAGGCCACAGGCCAATCAAAAATTATTTCTATGTACGGAAAGATCAAGAACATGCCCTCAGATTCTCTGGTGGTGTCGTTAGTCACTTACTGGAGTCCCTTGATTTCTGTAAAATTAACATTACCTCCAACTTGGAAGTCACTTCATACATCTAGGAAAAAGAATCACCATCTGCAACGTGTACATTTCTCTCTCTGTTCTATTTCGCGTTTCGCGCCCTCCATCCACCCGAGATTATTTTCTAAAATAATCCCGTATCTGCACTATTTGGTAGATGGGATAAGGTTTCCGTAGTCGAAAGCTACTCACAAAACCGTTATCTTCTCTTCCATTGGTGTTTCCGCTGCTTGGCCGCCGACGGGGTGGGCCAAGCGCTTCGCACCACACCCCTCTGGGGGACAAGTACCAGAGGGGGGTGTAATCTTAAGTATTTATTTTCCGATCACACTGATGGTGTTTCGGCCAAATGTATATCTCTTACCTTTTTACCTGAAAATGAGAAAAACTTCACTTCACTGCACATCGCCAATTTCTTTCCTTTTTTCCCAAACGGGGACATAGTCCCATCCCGCGTTGGGCAACAGTCAACCTAATCCTCCAAGAGTTGGAGTTTCGGTCTTCTGCGCCGTCGACCACCCAAAGCTGCGATGTCTTCCGGACGATAGTCCGTTAACCTTCGCAGTTCTTGATTTGGGTGGTCCCGTATCTTCAGAAAGGCTTTCTCTGCCTTTTCTTGCATGCACTGCCTAAAGGGAGTCCACATCATCTCTCTGTGTATCTGTACATTGGAGATGTACCAAGGGGCATCGAGAGCTAGTCTCACTAGCTTGTTCTCGTAACTTTCCAATTGCTTGATGTAGGATTTTGCCGCGTAGCCCCACGCGATCGATCCATACATCATAACGCTTCTCACTAATGATCTGATCATTAGGATCTTTAGCTTCACGTCTAATTTGCTTGTTCTGCAAATTAGCGGGTAAGCTATCTTCACAACAGACACGGCTTTACACCGTGCGTTCTTCGCATGTTGCCTCCATGACATCGTCTTGTCGAAGGTGACACCTAGATACTTTACAGTATCCTTCCATGCCACTCTTTCGCCTTCTATTTCCAGTTGATGACCGGGTCTGCTCTTTCTCTGCGAGACGTGTATAGCCTGTGTCTTGGCGATATTCACCTTGATCTTCCAGGCTATCAACCACTCCATCAGATCGTCCAGGTGTTCCTGGACGAATCCGACGGCGCGGTCCGGTCGTTTGTGTCTTGCCATAATGGCCGTGTCGTCTGCATACAGGGCTATCCTAGTGTTGTTCCTCCGCGGAATATCACTGGTGTATACATTGTAGAGGTGGGGCGCTAGCACCGCTCCTTGCGGTACTCCTGCCTCCACCCATCTTCTGGCCGATTTGACTGCACCCATTTTCACAGAGAAACTTCGTTCTCTTAGGTATGAGTCAATCAGCTCGGTGATCCATTCTGGGAAACCCAGTTCGATCATCTTATGTATCAGACCATCGTGCCATATCCTGTCGAAAGCTCTTTCAACATCGAGTAGGACGATGGCCGCGCCTTGTCTTCTGTCCAGGGTTTCTGTTATGTATTCAGTGACACATAACAGTTGTTCTTCTGACGAGTGGTTTTTTCTGAACCCGAATTGTTCGGGTGGAAGGATGCTATTATCTTCGAGCACCTTCGCAAATCTCTTTAGAACCACTCGCTCCACGACCTTGCTTATTGCTGGCAATAAGCTAATCGGTCGGTAATTTTGTGGGAACTTTTTGTCCTTCCCTGGCTTCGGTATCATTCTCACCACTGCGTATTTCCATCTATCCGGGAAATACCGCAGTCTGATGACTGCGTTTGCAATGGCGGTGATGGCGGCAATTCCTTTTCTCGGCAGCTTTTTCAGCATGCGATTGGTTACCCCATCGCACCCTGGAGCTTTCTTGAGCCGTATCTTCTGGATTATACCCTTGACCTCCTTCGGAGTTGCAAACTCCGGAGGCGGCCTGGGCCCAATCCTCTCGCGGAAGTTCTTTACCGTTTTCTTGACTAACCTCTCGAGGTTTTCGTCATCGTCGTCGTGAGAGTTGATAACACACTCTCTTTCTAGCGCGTCCGCCATGGCTTCAGATTTTTCTGCATCCGTGTAGACCAATCCATTTCTTCCGTGTATCGTCTTTACATCCGGATCTCTCTTGAGCGCCCTGTAGACTCCCCATAGTGTGCCATCCGTGTTTCCTAACTCGGTCAAGCGGTCAGCCCACCTCTTTTCATTGAGATTCTTCAGTGCCTCTCTCAGGACATTTGTGGATCTAGTCAACTCCCTGGCTAGGTCCACCGTCCTATGGGCACGATATCTTCTCTTCAGCGCCCTACGCCTTCTGATCATCCTCCGAATAAACTGAGGAACAGGTCCGTAGGGATGCTGCGTTGGCCTTTCTTCCGTCCTCGTCGTGCATTCTTCAGCTGCACTGACGATGGCCTTTTCCAGAATCTCCACTTCTTTTTCCAACTCTTCCGTTGTACTAATCTTCGGGATTTGGATTTTGGAGTGGAGTTTCTCCGGGAACAAGTCCCAGTTCATCCACCTCCTCACCTTTAAATCCCTTTGTCCGTCACCAGAACCCAACTTTAGAAAAATTGGGTTATGGTCGGAGGTCCCGTCGTATACGGTCTCAATGTCGATATCCACGGGGATATCCTTGATGACCGCGATGTCCAGTACATCTGGTAGTCCATTTAATGGCTGATACGTGGGCTCTTCAGGGGCAATGACGATTGCACCCATAGCCTCCACGTAGCTCTCCAGTTTCCTTCCATTGGAGTTATACATCCTGCTATGCCAGCCTGGTGACTTACAGTTGTAATCTCCAATGAGTACTTTTCCTGCATTTCCCTGCAGGAGTTCCTCAATGTCTTCTCTTAGCAGCTGTTCAGGCCTGCCAGGATGGTAGACGGACTGCACCTCAATGGGTGCTTGTGCCATCTCTACCTTAATTCCAATAGCTTCAATTTCGCCATCGTTATCTCTGAGTGGCTCAGATTCCAGACTTCGTTTAACCAGGATGGCTACGCCACCACCAGCTGGATTCGGTCTGTCGAATCTGTATGTCCGATAGTTCAGGAAATTAATCCTGTACCCGGACGGGCACCTTGTTTCCTGCAGTGCAAGAATGTCCGGTTCATATTCCTCTAGAAGTTGTTCTACTTCCATCTTCTTTCCTCTGATCCCGTTCACATTCCAGGATCCTATCTTCAGCGTGAAGGGTTTTCGTCCTTTACTTGGCATTCTGTGCATTCAAGATTGCGCGGACTGACTGCTCGACCGCGAGGCGGATGATTTCCTCCATATCCGGTTTCTTACTTTTGTCATTTCTCACTGGCGTAGGCTCTTGCCTATTCTTGCTCTTCCCACCTTTGGTGGGGGCAGACTTGCAACCCATGTAGGATGCGGGGTGTTTGCCTCCGCAATTAACACAGGTCGCGTCCTCTTCCTTTGACCGTTTGCATTCGGAGCTCCTGTGCTCCTCTCCGCAACTCACGCAGCGTACCGGGTAACCGCAGTTACCCTGCACGTGTCCAAAGCGCTGGCACCGGTAACACTGTACCGGTCTGTCGTTCTTTGCTTTTTTCTCCGTCTTCACGACCAACCTATCTAGGTATTTGATCGAGAAGACCTTGTCACTTTTACTTTTCACCAAGACCATGGGGAGCTCACGGCCTTTGGTGCCCGCTTTTCTAGATCGCAATCTTGCGACCTCTACATCGTCGAAACCCTGATTCACCAAGGTTTCTTTTATCTCTGCGATAGGAGTGCTTTCAGGCACTCCTTTCAGCACCACCTGGTGCTTCTTATCTTCGTGCAGCTTGTACGTGAAGAAGCTCACCTTCTTCTGATCACAGAGCTTCACCATAGCCCTGTGATCTGCTGCAGATTGTGGGGTCACTCTTATGCCCTCTCTAGTCATCTTTGCCTTGGTGTAATTTATCCTCTTTTCACCAAGGCACTTGGAGAACCCTGACCAGTCCTGACACACAATGGTGACAGGTGGTAGGGCCTTTTTCTCGTTTTCTTGCTGGACTGGCCTTTCAGGCACAGTTTTCGTCTTCTTTGCCGGTTGCTTTCTGATCTTACCGGCTTCTTCTAACGTCGGAAAATCATTGTCCGACGTGTCCTCGTCAGAAGACCGTATAGGTCTCTTTTTTGCCGTCTTGGCATTTGGGGCACTTGAAGTGCCGGACGTACCGGCAACTGCCTCCGCTAACGTCTTCTTGGGAGCTTTTACTTCCTCCCCGTCTGTGAATTTTTTCACCAACTCCTCCAGGGCCTTGATTCTTCCCTGAAGGTCGTCTATCTGTGCGCGCTGCTTATCCAACAGCGCGTCTCTCTCCGTCAGTTGGTTTTCTAACCATCTGACTTTCTGCCGTTTTGTATGCGCCTCCTGCGCCTCAGAGGTCTTCTTTTCCTGTTTTCCCATCGTCCTGATAGGAAAACACTTCGCACAAACTTTCACTTGATTCACGCCACTGAAAAAGTGTCGATCGCCGACCGGCAGTTCCGAAAAAACGGAACTGCCCACTTTCCGCGTTGAAAAACCGCGATAAGTTTTGATCGGAAATTTTTCAAAATTTTAGCCGGTCGACTAAGTCAAAACGACTAGTCTGTACCGCTATCTCGAGCCGAAATTGTTTCAAAAACCGATCGCGATTCGCCGTCGGTCTCACCCACCGACGACGAGGTTTGCGGTTAGCACCTCCCACAAAAATGGGCGGTACCAAACACGCCGGTCGCTTTCTGCTGCTAGCTGCTCGGTCGGACGTCGATCCGTAGGACCAACTACCAATTTTCACCACCAGGATCGCTTCTCTCTGAAACACTCGAAGAACACGTCTGCACTCCTCGAATACTAGTCAAAGACTGTCTGTTCTATTCTCCATCAATCTAAATTATATCTTCAAATGCCACCCCCATTCATCATCTGTGGAAACTTTAACTCCGACAACATAATGCGGAATTCTTTACATGCAGATATTAGAGGCTCCACAATACAATACATCCAAGTAATAACCGTAGCAAGCGATGCTGCATCTCTGAGTAGCTAAATTTTAGGAAATAGATGCTATTATAGTTTTGAGTAAATACGTATATGTATTGAGTATATGTCAAACAAATTGACTTTTAAGTACTCTATTCACTGCATACATTGACATACAACTCCCATTTTTTACCTATAATGCTGTAATATAACAGTTTGAAAGCAGATATCCTTTTTAAAACAAAATTGTTTAAAAGTCATATTGTTTAAAAAATGGTAGATTTTTTTTCTATATTAGGAACAATAATTTTTAAAATCGTAAAAAAAAGAGAAAACATATAAAACAATTTAATTTGACAATTAATGAAAATTATTTAAATAATTATTTATTAATTTGAATATTAATTCACAAAAAAATCCAAAATTGACAAGAACACCAAAAAATATATTTAATTACATAACGAAATTTCATCAATCGCAACCAGCAATATATACAGAGGTTGCTACTTATGTATCCGGAATTGGCAACAGTGTTGTTGCTAGGCGTCATCTGACTTGTGCATCTGACATTGTTGACTGTATACGTACTCAGAACGTTTTCTCATACGGACACTATTTGTGTTGTTTAGTGAATTGAAATTTTCGACGACACGATTTTTCAACGACACGCCTTTCGACATGGATTATCTCAACAACAGTGCACATTGACTTTTGGCGATGAACCGTGGCCGCTGTTCGCTAACTAACGAATTTATAGAATGTCGCCCAAAATCGGTTGTACCAGACAATATCGATACTGATAACAGCAACTCTAAAACTGAAAAAGCAAGATCGTCATGTCACATACCATGAGATTGAGGCATCACTGGGCATATAGCTGTAAAAAGATTTGTGCGCGTTGGATTCCGCATAATGTGACAATCGCCTAAAAAAGCTCGTGCCGATTTGTGCAAGGAAATGCTTAAAAAATACAATCATGGTGCATCAAAAGCCGTGTATAACATCTACATAGGTGACGAATCTTGGATCTATGCTTATGAGCTCGAAAGTAAACAGCAGTCGATTGTATGTGTCTGAACATGAACCAAACCCCACAAAAGTTGTTCGCGCAAGAAGCACTTCGAAGTAAATGGGCGCCTATTTTTTTGGGATAGATGGGCATCTGGCTAGAAGTTCAATTCTGAATGGTACACAACCATTTGTTTCTCAGAAGTGTGAAGAAAAAACAACTAGCGACGCCGGATCATTCTTCACCATGACAATGCGAGCTCTCGGATGCGAGACATCGGACAGAATAACTTAATATTTGACCGCTCAAAACATTAAATTGATAGGTCATCCGCCGTTCAGTCCTGATTTGGCACCCAATGATATCTTTTTGTTTCCGTCCGTGAAGAATAAGCTACGTGGGCAACGATTTTGTTTTAGATATATTTTAATCGGAATGGAAAAAGTTCTATTATAGTTTACATTATAAATCGGTTTAAAAACAGCACTTCTACAGATTTATAACTTGATTTTTCTCTCGAAACTGGTCTGAAAGATTTAAGATTTTTAATGCTCCCCGAGCAGCAACTACATTCAATTAAATCGAACTGCGTTTCTTACAGTTAGGTTAAGTGGACCGTTAACCAGCGCCAACGTTCATCCTGCTGGCGAAGCGACGGCCTTTCCGTCCCGTTAAGCGTCTTTGTTAATGGTCTACGAAGCGAGCAGGTGGCCTTTGTTTCGGCTCATTCGTCCCGGGTGAAGTTTGAGGGCTCGAAGGGACTCGGTCGAATAACGTAAGGAGACAAAGAATGCGGATGTTGCTTGGTCGTCGGACAGTTTAATGGGGTTTTAAAGAGATGGAGCATAGGGCCTGCGAAACTGCGGAATAGGTGATAGCTTCTGGATTGGTTTGTTTATTAGACAGTTTTCACCAGAAGTAGGGTTTCTTTCGTTATTATGTACTTTAAGACAAATGTTGTATGTTAGTGTTTCGGTAATTTATCGGAACGATACACGTTTTGTTAAATTTTATGTTTAGTTTTACACACAGGGTGATTCACGGTAGACGGTACATTAGGTGTTTACGGAGAACAGCTTAGGGTAATCATGTTAAATTTTGGGTTCTTATGTAAATGGACATGAACTCTCTATTAAATATATTTTCTGCGCTGCAGTGTTGCCAGATCTACTCAAAGCTGATTCCAACTTCTTTTTTTTTAATAAAATACCCAATATGTTATTACATTTCGAGATTCTGTGAAAAATTTTAAAACTTTTTATGTAACATATGCTATACCTATGTTGAGCCATTTCGGAAATAAAAATTATTTTTTAAGTAATTTGACCATAAACATCCCTGAATAAAAAATATTTTTTTACAACCATCATAGCTAGATACCTACATTTTTTAATACTGTTCCTTAATAGATTGCTTTAAGACAATATGACATGAGAAGTAATTTATCGTTTACAGGACGTTTACAAAATAAAGCAATTTTGATAAAACTTAAAAATACATGTTATGTAAAAATTTTAAATGGAACACCCTGTATTTTATAGTGCAGCACAAAAGCGCAATAAATTGTGTATCTAAAAAAACATTAAGTGGTGATATACCTATTTTTAACGGTTTTCGATTTATAAACAAAAATAATAACGGTTTATTGTATTTTAGTAAACAATTATACAAAATTAAAATTACAAACATAATAATATGTAAAAAAGTATTTCTATAGCAAATGTTCGAAATGCTGATCGTTTACCTCCAAACATTTCAACATTCTAAAATAAGACTCCTTCCGTGACGGCTCTTCTTATCTCAATAGGATCTAAGGTTGCTAATGCTTGATTCACCCGATGTTCTAACTCCTCTTTAGTGTTTACTGGTGTTTTGTAGATAATATCTTTTACAGTACCCTAAAGATAGAAATCAAGAAGAGTTAAATCGGATGATCTCGGCTGCCAATTCCACGGACCCAAACGTCTAACCCACCTGTCTTCGAATAGTTCATAGAGTTGCCTGCTTACTTTTTCTGTACAGTGTGCCGGAGCGCCATCAAACTGATACCAGCTGCTTCGATACACTGCCAGTAGAAGATTTTCTGTCAAATCCTCTACTAGTCTTGTTAATATTTCTAGATTCACTGTTTCGAACTTTGTTCGAATAACGATGATAACATCGTTAAACGAATTTGTTTATCCATGACTAAACAAAAAAAATTAAAACTAAATATCTCTTGGTATGCGGAATCCTTGGCAAAATAAAGATTTTTATTGGCCACGAAGTGAAAATTTCGTCTGTTAAAAACTCATTATCTTGAAAATTTGGACCCATCAGTCCAGATCATTTTTTGTAAAAAAGGGGATCTTCCTAGTAACGAACCAATATATTGTTACAAAATTGCATTCTTTCAGGACAGTCCTCTGGCTTGAGAAGCTAAGCTTTAAAAAATGTGTAAGGGTGCATCCCATGTTTTTCAGTATTCTTTGTATTGAGGAGAATGTTATATACAGCTGGTCTTCAGCTCTTCTAATAGAAGATTATGGATACGAGTGGAAATAGGCCAGAATATTTAATTCGTTATCCTCATTAGATGTTACTGTCTTGGTTAAATTCCGGGGTGCCTTTGAAAAACCAAAATTTATAAAATTTGTTTGAATCCCTCTAAATTTTCCTTTATCCATGCTTGCTAAATTAGGATACATTGCGTTAAAATGTCTGTCTGCAGGTGAGGTCGATAATTTTGCCACACTGTCCGTATAAAATAAATAAATTCATGATCATTGCATTCGAATGGTTAATTCCTTCCATTCTTTACTGAGACAATTACTTACTTAAATACGTTAATAATGAATTACCTAATGAACTAATAATAATTAATAACTAATAATACCTAATAACTAATAATGTCAAATACATACATTTTCATAATATTTGGTTAGAAGTAATGTCACCTTAGCCAGCCGTGGCCCACTACTAAAATAAACCATTATCTTTGTATTAATTGCATTATTTTGGTGTTTTGCTTATAGTCGAAAACCGCTAAAAATAGGTATATTATTACTTAACACTTTTAGATACAGTAATTTATTGCTCTTTTGTGCTCTACTATAAAATTCAGGGTGTTTTATTTAAAATTCCTACATAACATGAATTTTTAACTTCTATCAAAAGCGCACTATTTTGCAAACGCCCTGAATACAATAAATTAATTCTCATGTCATATTATAAAAAAAGCAAGCTATTAAAAATCCTGGTCAAAAGTTAAGGTATTTAGCTATACTGATTGTTAAAAAAATATATTTATATTCAGGGATGTTTCTTGCCAAGTTTCTTTAATAAGATGAATTTCGAAACGGCTCAAAATATGGCATATGCTACATAAAAAAGTTTCAAAATACTTCACATAATCTAGAAATATAATATTATATAGGGTATTCCATAAAAAAAAACAAAGTTGGTATTAGCTACGAGTAGATTCGGCAACACCGCATCGCAGAAAATATTTTAAATGGAAAGCTATCTATGGTATCTAAAATTTTAAATATTTGCTTTAAGTAGTTCTCCATAAACGTCTAATGTGCCATTCACCGCAAATCACCCTGTATATATGTTCGAAAAGGCTTCCGCGGTCGGTAATGTTAGAATTACTATCCTAGAACCTCCTTGGCTAGAACTGCGTTTTAGATTTGTAAAATCTCGACGTTTTGGCTTTCACTTTGAAGCCATTATCAACAAAATCTAGTTGATTTGCCCCGAGGCCTTAATCTGCCCACTACAGAACGTGGTCATCGCGACCTCTTTATTAATAGGTTAGGTTATGGGTTTACCGCTCGGTTGAGGGGTGGGGGTGAGGCGTGAGGTGGATGTTTGATTGAAAGGGTTTCGGATAGGCAATTTGGAAATAAGAGGTTTCCATGTATTTGAAACTCTGAAACCGTCATCCCTCCTGTTTAGGCAGCCTGGTGTTTTTCGATCTAAATTGCTTAACGAATTATGCGGGGTTTGTAGTAATATATAGGTGTGATTACTTTCGGAAAGGGCAAAAATGGTATCTCACAATCGGCGGGCGACTCAATTTTCTTACACATTATAAGCTTCTGCAGCTCAGCACACAGACAGTTGATACACAGACGCGCAAATGTACTTGCATATCATTTTCACTCTCACTCACAAAGGGCATTATTTCAAAAATACACTATATATATATATATATATATATATATATATATATATATATATATATATATATATATATATATATATATATATATATATTGTGAAGAGTAACGACGTTTCGTCAAAAAAGAGTCCAACTTGTTGTTGAGTTGGACTGTTCAGTCGAAGCGGATAACACTTGGAAATGCCAAATGAGATTTTGGCGAAACTTCGTGACTCTTCACAGAATCAACGGATCGACACCCGAAATAATTTAGAAACATTATCTACCATCCGTAAAAATATTAGATGTAACATGAAATTTTGGCGAAACGTCGTGATCCTTCACAGAACGAGGGGAGTGATTTACGAACAACAAATTTGAAGGGCGATTGAAGTAACTAAAATCAACATATACTGCATATACTATTGATTTCTCCTTTAGAGTTTGGACAGGCCAATATCTGGTGGGTCTACTGATTACAAGTACTACTTCAGTTTAAAGTTTCAATCAAGCTGTGTTTGAGATTTAGGCATATTACGACGAAAACCTTTACAAAACTTCAACAGGCTTATGGAAACAGGATTTTTTCAAGGGTCCAGCATTTAAGGTGGTTTAATGCATTCTAAGAAGGCCGAGCCTCGATTGAAGTGAACCTCGCAGCGGCAGTTCTTCAACTGTAAGTTATTCATAGAACTTGGAACATAGATCTTGTGGGTTCTGATTATTAGTTGAAGAAAAGAATGATCGGGAAAGAGTTGAATTTGTCACACAACCGTTCATTAAATTTGGAACAATGAATTAGGGATGAAGAAAAGATAATCTATCGCTATTATTAAAAACTTTTTTTTTGTGCAATCTGAAGCATCAAACGACTTGTCAATATTATTTAAACATACCTAATATCGCGTATGTCATTGTAATTCTTTTTTAGATAAGGTCCGAAGCAATTTACAGTTTTCGAAGTCTACCGCAAACGATAATTTTTCGATAGCCGCATTCATAAATAGGATAACTGCCGTGACTCTTTCACGGACCATATATCCCGAGGACCTGGGGTGTTATTTATGAGGTCGAAGAATCAGCGAGGTAAATCGGGAGTCGAAGTTATGAGTTTAAAAGTCGTTACGTCCGCGGAGATGGCATTGGCGGTGCGGAAAAATAAATCACTCGGCCCTTTCCGAGCCTTGCCATTTTTCCATGTGGCAAGTTTGATTTAGAGGCTGCGAACTGCGGCGAGCGGAGCATTTTAATGCGATTCTCTCTTTACGGGAACGTTAGAAGTTCCGGCTTTTTGCATCTATTAGGCGAGCTGGGAAATTTATTTTTTGACTTCTACGCATAATCTTTCCGCCACTGCGTCTTGTTATTATCTCAAATTGTTCTCTTAATGTTTTTTTTCTGAGTAATGTTACCCAAAGTGCTATTTTTTGGTTAAAAGTATGGTTATTGTACGGAAAAACAAAAAAAAACATAGTTTATTAAATTAATGTTGTAACTTTTATGTTCATTGTTAATGTATTATGAAATGATGAAAAAATCCATTTACAGGTAATACAAAATAATTCATAAGTAGGTTCTCCACAGTTATAGATCTATGGGTTTATCTTTATGGATCTTTGGTCTTCTTGGGCGAGGTTTTAAGTTGCTGGCGGCAAGGGGTTTCTAATGAGTATACTCAGTGCTATGCTATATATAAAGTGTTGCTATCGAACGTTCTTCTAAAAGCTGCATAGTTTTAAAACTTTTATATGGTATTATATTATCTTGCTGTAATATGATATTTGGATGAGCTTGGGAAACGGATTATAATATTTTCATTACATAACGTACTACATTTAAATTCTAAATCTAAATTCTGCATCTAAAGCACATATCGCTCCCATACGCTTTTCACCGCGAAAACGTTTGAGTCTTCTATGTCCATCATGGGCACCTAAACAAAATCTAGACTAAAACAAAAAGATTTCTATTTCAGGTACCAATCAATTCTATCTCGGCACCATTCGCGTGAGATGCCTCTTATGATGAACTATAAAGCGTGGCATTCACAGTGAGACTTGCTTCGCGGCATGCGTCGCGACACGGGTCTTAGGTGAGACGGTCTCAAAACACACCAATACACACATGCTGAGACCGCTTTATGTCACCGCCTGATATTTCATTGTATTGTCAATGTTCATTATGGCGTCTTTGTATCAGCTGTCTAATGAAAAATGTGTTGCAAATGGTGTAGCAGTTTCTCTAATAATTTCTGATGAGAAAAAAAGAAAACCTAATGATCAAAAAATTGGCTGTTACAAAGAAAAACATATTGTCACATGAACTTGGCGACATGAAAAAGGTGACTTTCTGAATTATTTGCGAATGGTTGAGTACAAATTTTCTTTTTTTACTTAACCTGATAGACCTCAGATTGAAAAATAAAATATAAAATATAAAATAATCTGTGTCCTACGAAGAATGGGGCTGAATAGCTACACTGAGGTATTTAGCTACTGGGCGCAACTATGAAGACAACATTTTCCTATGCAATATCACCTCAATTGCTAGGAAAGATTATTACTGGAACCTGTTGGGCAATATATAGGACATTAAAGAAATAATATATAAAGTTAAATAATATTTTTATTTTAATAACACTTAAATTATCAAATAATAGAAACATAAACACACATTATTGAAAGGTCTAAATGCTAAAAATTCAGGCAATCCTGTAAATTCGTCCTGATTAGTATTAACATTTTGAATATTTTGAGTAAATTGTGTGCACTGCAGTAATTGCAGTGCACGTGGTACATTTACTGAACATGATTCATTTAATGAATCTAATTTTGCATAAGATATTACATCATTTATTAGCTTTTCAGCAATGATACGTTGCCTGTCATTAATGCTCCTCAAGTCATAGGCAATTTTCTTTCCAATAATGTCAAACTGATCTTTACGTGGTAGATTAACTACATGTTGTACAGCAAACATAAAGGTATACAAGTAAAAAGTATATCAATTTGTATTTTCAAGAGAGGCTCTAGGGTGAGTATACTTTCTGTTTGCATTAAATATCTTTATTGGGTGTTTCACTTTTTTGCCCACCAATATTTATTGTTAGGAAAATTTTTCCTTTCAAAAATATATCTTTTAAAAAATAGATGTCTAAGCTATAATAATGGCAAGGAGACATTTAAAAATTGTATTAATTAATTTAGATAATAAAATTCATAAATATCTGTGAAAAATGACGTATATTTTTGATAATACAGGTTGACATGTTTTTTGTAAGATTGATGAGAATGCGCTTTTTGAGTTTTATTTAGGTAGTTATTAAAACACCTCCACACCACAAGTTTTGTTATATATGCAGACGGTTTATTTTAAACTAACAAGCCAGATCTATATCCGAGGAAGTCAAAAAGCCTATCTTTTATATTTTAAATGCCAAATTGGAGATTAAGATAAAAGTTGGGCTCCTCATGTTTGATGTGTGACTTGTCACGTAAATTTAATGCTGTGGATGCATCGCAAAAAAGTTCTATACCGTTTGCTGTTCCTATGGTGTGGAGAGAACCTTCTGATCATGTAAGTGATTACTACTTTTGTATCACTAAAACAGAAGGGATTTCAAAAAAGCAAAGAGACAAAATTTAGTATCCAAGTTCGCCTTCTGTACTTAGGCCAGTTCCTCATAGCCAGGAACTACCGCTACCGATTGTGTCTTTAAACATGTTTTCCGGTAATTCTAATTCTTTATTAGGATCAGATCCACAACTTCCTGAGAACACTAGAGAACATTTTAACAACTACCAGGGAACCTCACTTAATAACTAATGACTTAAATTATTTGCCAGGCCACGTACCATGGGATTGTCAAAATAGAAATCGGAACTTTTTGGTTTCAGACTTCAACAGTAGAATCTGTTAGATAAAAATGTAAGTACTTCACTTTACAGAAAACGGAATGTAACATTTTCAAGTTTTTTACAATAATTTAATTTATAGAATAATTTTAATAAGTTTACTCGTTTTAGTAATAGTAATTAGCTTATTATTTTTGGATTTAGAACTACAAAATACTTCATATACACTTATTTTTATCAATGTTAATTCAAAAAAGTTTAAATTTGTTGACCTGTGTAATATTGACCCATCTTTTAACGGAATAACAAAATGATAACAATTCACTATAATTTTAATAAGTTTACTCGTTATACAATGCCTGCATTTGTTAATATAAAAAAACGCCTTTTTATACATTTCATAATTTATCCAATTATAAATGACATTTTTATGTATAAAAATATATATTTTCATGGAGAAAATGCCTATTATTTTTAAAGCTTCTAATGGGAATATCATAATTATGTATCTTTTCACTGAACCTTTTAAGGATCCTTTCATTTTATCTCGTTTGCTCTTTATTCTCTTTATCGCTCTCTCCTTTTGTCTGAAACGATTTTCGCAAATTCAACTAAATACCTTGATAATTTAATCTGGAACGTTTCAGCTCCTATTCAAGGTTAGCAGGAGAAATATTATCACGTATTTTATTTTTGCTAAGGAGCTTTTATAGGCCTAATCCAGGTGGTTGACGGAAATAAAACGATAATTCATTATTAAAAAATATATTGCAAAAAAGCTTGAATTTTGTATCAGTTTTAGTCGATGATTATCCTGATAATATTTAATGCTTTGAAAATATTTGTTACAGATGAAATAAACTGATGAGTTCAAAACGAAGACCTGGCGAACATAGCGTCTGTGGAGCACTTCAAAACTTAGGTATCGTGGTAATAGAGCACCTTTTTTGTCCAGATGCGATTGTTTATTCCCTTCTAAGAGATGGAACCATTTTCGCCTTTATAACACACTTTCACTAACTGTTTGTGTTACTGATTTGTTTCTGGAGTGTAATGGAGAATTTATGTTTCATCTACTGTTATAAAACGTTGAAGGAACTCAGTATAATAGTGTTTTAATAGGAATAAGTTCTTTTGAGAAGTGTTCCTTAAAATTATTTGATATAACATTTTCAATTTTTGGAAAAAAGCTTCAGCAAATTTACCGTTAAAATAAATTTGGTGACAATTTACGTGTTTCTGGAAAAATTTTTGTAAATATTTATGATAGTGAATAGAACCAGGGTCTTCCTCTTTTAATTATTCTATGTAAACGTTTACCACCTCCACCAAAATGTCTAACTACTTTTTCCTCTGGCATGAACAACGCGATTTTTTTCTGGAACCTTAGAGGGTATTATTATTTAAAATATAATGTGTATCTTATTCTAAAAGTTCATAAAGCAATATAAGAAAAACATTAATAATTATTAAATAAATCCATAAATAAAAATGAGCCATTTAATAAGAATTGCATTTTAATTCGTCATATTTCTCAGATTTATACTAATCTATTTCACAGGGAGCTATATCATTTTTAATATTCTATAAGCAGCAGGAATATTTATAGAGAATCAATTTATTTGACGACGATGGAGTCTACGCTGTGAACAAATAAAGGTTATTTTTATGCAATAAATATGTTTTGAGTTATTTTGAAAAATAAAGTTATGCCAGGTGTTTCCTTTAGTTTGGAACAATTATATTATAAAAGAATATTTCCTAATATACCAGGGTGATCATATTGAATTTTTGAAAATATTCCAATCAAAGTGTTGCAGTCTACTAACTCTATTTTAGCAGATGTGAAAAACGATTCAATAATTTTAATAATAAAGTTGCATTTTTGCAATTTTTGTTTTTTTACCCAAGATTATTATTAGAGGAAAGTGACCAAATATGGAATTCCATTTTGATTTTGTGGCATAAACAAAACACTATCATGAATTGAAGCAACCATCTTTTACTTTTAATATGTCATGAATATGCTTGAATATGCTTTTATTTAATGGCCAGAGTCTTGTAACCCGGAACCCATTTGCTGCAGTCGCACCTGTTTGTACTTTCAAATAAGCATTGCCAAATAGTTCTATAATGTCAAAAGGACTTAATGGTCTGTTACTGTTTCTAATCCAGATTCGTATTTCTTCACTGTAATAGACCTTTAACGGTCCCATAAAAGTTTTGTCTTAAGCTAGTGCTTGTGTGTAGTATGCGACGGTATGGATACAATTTCTACGTTATTTTCTCTAGCAGGTCTATTACATCGATGCTACGGGTGTGGTTAAAGTGACCGTCTAATATGAGTAGAACTTCAGATACTGGAGTTGGGTTGGGGGGTTGAGTAAACACCCCAAGTTTAAGAAAGTATTTAAACCAATCTGTGAATATGTGCTTTTGAATCTGTTCTAATGGATAACAACTCCTACAGATCTTTGTGGGCAACCTTTCATGAGCTGGAATTTCATATTTTTTTCTAGAAAAAATAATGAAAAGTTGCGTTCATAGAAATAACTACTGTTATTAGTGAACCTCTTTCGGCTGATGTAAGTGTATCTATTTGTCGTTTTCCTTTGTGACCAACTACTTCTATATCTATCTTATACTATCTTATCTTGCTTTATCTAATTGTAAAGCCAGTTTCATCTACGTTATAAATGCGATTTGGTGGGAATAATTTTTACGTACACCTCTTTCAGAAGGTTAAAAAGGGTGTTCACTTTCTCTTTATTAAATCAAAAAGCTTCTAGGTGGGTCTTCTTATCGAGAGTTTTGTTTTATGACGATTCAAAAATAATTTTAACCTTTTTTTCCCGGCAATGGCTGATTTGCCCAGAAATTGCAAGTTGTTACGGTTTGGCGTATATGCAAATCTGCGTACATCTGCTCTTGTCAAGTCATGGAATTTGCTTTCCATTTTCAAAATATATTCCATTAAAAGGCTTTCAAGATGTACGCCTAATATTGTTTTTCTACCTAATTTGGTGGCTGCTGCGTCATCTGCCGACTATTAATTTTTCTGACATAGGCAAAACAATGTAGCTCTAAGTACTTGAAAATACTTTGCCGCTCTTAAATAACCCATTTTCTTCTCTCGAACCATTTTTATAGCTTCAACCATCTTGCCTTCATTCCAATCTTTTCGTTTTTCTTTTGAGTGTGTAGACTACATTCTATAGTAGATTTTATAGAAAGATATATTCAATCACCAAATTATGAGAGCTCAAATATGGATTATTCCATAATTAGGCACCCAGTGACCGTCCATATTAGGAATTATAGACTGGCTCAAACTTACTGCCGTATTTTAAAAACAACAATAGCTACTCAATAAAGCGTATCAAAACTATCAAAACAAACATCAATACAACATGATAAATTTATAATAAGGGTATCTTTACAAACTTACTATCGAAAAATACTAATTTTCTACATACCTTCAACACTCCTACCGTCTCTACAACGCTCGCTCGACTGCCCAGATAAAATGAGTGCTACACTAAAGTGAGTAAGTGAGATAAAAGATGATCGCGTATTTCGTCTTGAATTGATTGTTTACGAGAACAGTGGTATTCCATATTATGGATATCATTCCATGTTTGGTTACTTTCCTCTACCTTAAGAAGGTTTTTTAACATTTTGGAAAATGCGGGTTTTTTTTAATTACTTGATTTTAGAGGGTTCAAAAAATGTATGTTCTATAATTAACAATATTTTTTCATACACGTACACACACGCGTCGGTGCGCACTTATGCACGTACATAAACATACTACAAAATCAATGATTGAAACGATTTGGGTTTAAATACTAATGACGAAAATCTGTGCCCTTTGCAATATAGACATACAGTTTTAATACCTGACTGTATTATAATAGCAACTACGATACTCCAAAGATTATATACAGCTTTTGAACCAGCCGGCCTATATATGAATATCTTAAAAACATTAATAATGATTAACATAGTAATTGGTGGAGGTATAAATTTAAATTACGCACATATAGAAGAGACATCTTTCTACAAACACTTAAACTAAGTCTGCGAATTGACTTTTTTGAACAAATCAAAAACATATTTTTAAATCAATACTTCCAATATGTTTAGAAATAACGGTATTTAATTATTCTGTTATGGAAATATCAACGATTAAGCTAGTTGTCAAAGGATAGAATAGCGAAAACAGAAATATACAAAGGAATTAAGTTTTTAGATGCAATAAAGGAGATAGCTACCCTTAAGGGTACTATACATGTAACTTAGGGTACTATATATGTACGGGGCATATCACCAAATCTATAGATTATAGATAGGTCTAAAAGATTTTTTAATAAAGATCATGACATAACATAATGTTATTCGGGGTAGAGAACGCTGTCCAGCAAAATGGCATGAATATTTAAGATGCATTCGTTCCCAATGCGTGCCAGATGCATAAAATAGGAAGTTGTGGAAGTACTCATAATCAAGGAAAGCACTCATATCAAGCAGTGAGCTTCATAAAATGAGGTATTTTTTTAATCATAACGAGAAAAAAAAATCAAACCTGAGAATTAATATAGGCTTAATATCTTAATCATAAAGAATTATACATACCTCAATTAAAATGTTGGTAAATGTATCTTGATAAATAATGCTCAGAAGAGACTATTTAATTTTGGCAAAATGCGAGCGAGATATATTTTCCAGGGAAATTTTATTTTCAAGATGCGGATATTTTTTTGAAATATAAACGCGAGGTAAAGTGGAAGACGACAAAAGGTCTGAATTTTATGACCTACTTAGAGGAGACAAAAATATTACTTTTTTATTTTATCACATGAACGTACCAGTATATTCGTTGAAAAGTTTTCCATAAAATCTTATTGAATTTTAAGGTTATTGGATTCAGCAAAAAATGATTGCGGAGTTTGGTTCAAGCTTAATATAGGCAAATATTTTTTTTTTGTTTTATTATTAACTGATTTGTATTAATATTTTAATTTTTTATTATTATTGTAGAAAATATCTGGGAAATATTCGAAAGACGCGCGAAAATTTTGATATTGATTTTTCTTATACTATTTTAGTCTATTGAACTAAATTTATAAATATATGATGAGTGAATTGAAATGTAGCTATTATAGTACGCCCAATGAGACGACAGACAAACCAAACCGTTGGGTTTCACAATCTCATATGGAACAGACAACAACCTGCGTCTCTGCCCAAATGAGCATTTTTGTTGTTTGACACCCAGCTACTGTTGTCTCATTGGACGCAGTCCAAATAAATCAAAAACTGCATGTATTAGCCATCCGACTTGTATTCAATCCAACTACCAATCAAACTAGTATTGTGTTAAAGATGAACCAAAGTCAAAATATCCACGTCGTAGCGGGTCAAAAATCAAAAAAATGTCTTCTTCGATTACCGAAGTTTCTTCCAACTCTTCGAGCAGTGAATAAAGAATATTATTTTGGCATAAATGTTAATTGTTATACATTTCAAAAAGTCATCATCCACAAAAAGTATCTTTTCAGCAACTTCAACACATATATTCATATTCGAAAGACGCACGAAAATTTTGGATTATTCTTATACAATTTTCATGTAGTGTACTAAATTTATAAATATATGATGAGTGAATTGAAATATAGGTGTTATTGTACTGGACTAGATACAGTGGCGGCTTGTGAGGGAGGGCGTTGGAGCCCCGCCCCTCCCGCATTTATCACAGTAAACAATTTTTCAGAGCAAAATACCATATTTTATTTCCGTTCAGTTTCTTTCCTTTAACTCATTTTTCTAGTTCATCTCTTGTATAAGGTTTCAATAGCATGAAAACTAAAAAGGAGGAAGGGGAAAGCAAAAAAAATCTTCAGCAGCACTACTTTCTTCTACGCCCTCCCACTTTAAAAACCCACGAGCCGTCACTGACTAGATATATCGTTTATTGAATGTATCAGTTTATTGAATTTTTTTCTGATTTTGAATATTTAAATTACGTATATAAACTGAGTTAAACAAGGTCCACTAGGCAATCTCCGTTCGGTTTGCTTTAGATCATGCCTAGGAAATTGAAATATGGCATGTACATAAGGATACAAGTCTTGTTTAAGGATGGAAATGAGGTAACGCCCACATAAGGAAATTGCTAATTTTAGGATTGATGTCCTATAATTAATCCATTACATTTTACCTTATTTAGCAGTAATTCTAAGATTCAGTTTGTCGAAAAGGACAGGTAATCGGGGGAAAATTAAATATAATACGATATTTATTAATAATGTTGCCTGTGATGACAAAAAATGTTTTTGTTACTCGTGGTATTTATTTTTGGAAACTGACTCTAAAGCCTTTGTCATATTTTCTGAGATATTTAAAATCGTGTGTGGAAACGCTTTCCTTTCATGGCCAAGTTTCAGCTGTAGGAATCGCCAGAAATCCCAGAATGTCAAATCACAAAAAAATCTTCTTCTTCTTCTTACGTTAGGCTAAGATCTGTATTTTATTGGGCTTTTTCTTCCTGTGAGCCTTATACTCAGCTGTTCAGCAGATTTGTAAGACATAAAGAACTAGAAGATTGGAAGGCTCTTAAATCGGATGCTCGTGGTAATCAAAAAATAGATGATGAAAAAAAGGTTTTATTACAAAATTAGTTTTTCTCGAAACATGTTTTCTAAAATGTTAATTAGGTTTTGAACTGTGTGGCTAATTGCTTAATTTCACGTTTATTCATTCAAATCACATGTTCATTAAGCTATAATTGTTTAATTTGTAGGTCGAAAAAGCTTTTGATTGTACTGCAAATAGTTCTTCAGTAACAATTATGAACTTTCCCTCGGCATCTTCAAAAAAGATAATGTCTTTTGAAGAGCGTTTACGAGTTATAGTCTTTAACAGTTTTGTTAAAAGTAATATATTTGGTGTACCGATGTGTTGGGCAAAAATATCTATTTTTCTGGTAACTACTGCTCTTTCTTATGTTACTGCACAGGAGAGGTTACGTCTTTGTCATAAGTAAAATTAATTTCTTGTAAATGTTCTTTTAGCTGATGGAATTAAAATAATCGATATATTTGGATATTAAGGATACTGTTCAAGAAGTTTGAAAGCAGCCATGTGTAAAGTTAGTCATTGAAAAACTTCTCTTATGAATTGGAATTTTATATGGGAAACTAAATTATCTTGGCTCAATTTCTCCCGTCTTTTTTCTTGGTTGGCCTCATGGACTTTCTGTGAAAAATGTGATGCATGCGATGGTGTGTCCACAATTGATATCGTAATCTTGAAAGGTATCGACCTCTATGAAAGGAAAAGAGCGAGGACTTTTACAGTTTTGTGTTAGTTATCGTCAATTTTGCTTCAACGATAATTTACCGTTGAAATAAAAATATGAATCCCATTTAAATTTTAAAGCCCTTACAATAGAGGCTGTAGCACTATTCTGTTGAAACTAATGCAATTTTGGGTCTCCTAATTGAAAAATAAACTTTTCCATGTCACTGCAATTATTGATATTTATGGTTTTTGTTCATCCTTTATTTAAAAAAAAATGTCCAATAATCCTTTGTGTAGAAAGTCCATATCACACTGTGACTTTCTCACTACGGATAAGCCTGCTATGAATCTATTGTAGAGTCTTTGTGTCTCAATAATGTT
Organism: Cosmopolites sordidus; assembly: GCA_031761425.1. Taxonomy (NCBI): domain Eukaryota; kingdom Metazoa; phylum Arthropoda; class Insecta; order Coleoptera; family Curculionidae; genus Cosmopolites; species Cosmopolites sordidus. The sequence continues at coordinate 195,487 of JARFXV010000426.1, read as the reverse complement.
ATTTGACGCAAAAGTTCGTCACGTTTTTTGAGAAAAAATGTATTTATTAAAAACTAGCTGTTACCCGCCCGCTTAGCTGGGCGTAAATTAAACTTTAGTAATAACTTATTTTTGATGTTTAAAATTACTTTTAGAATTCCACAGCTTTTACATTTGACAATTTTTTTCTATAAATTTTTTTCTATAAAAAGACAAAATTGCAAGGGATTCAAAACGATACAATCCCAAATTTTAAATTTCGGAGTATATTTATCTTTTACGCTCCCGTAATGTAAATTTGTATGAACCCTCCTCCTTAGCGAACATCGACGACGTATAAGAAACATTCCTGTCAAATTTCAAGTATGCAGGACTTAAATTTTAAAAACGGGCGTATATTTATCTTTTACGCCTACGCAACCCCCCATTAGAATTTGATTTTATGAACCCTCCTTTTTAGCGAACATTTACGACACGTGAGGAACATTCCTGCCAAATTTTAAGTTTATTGGTCTTATAGTTTCGTAAAATTCACGAAAAGTGAGTGGTGCTATCTTCATATATAATCGTTGGTTCGTCTGTTAATAATCGTGCAACATAGTAGCATGGCTGACTGATAGTTAACGCTGTAGTCAAGTTATTAATAAATTCTATATTTATAAAATGAAATAATATATATAACATCATTTCTATGTTATTGCGTTAATCAACTCAACATTTTCATTATTTATGTACCGAAAAGAGGCTTATAATAAGGGAAAGGGCAGAACAACGTCTGCCGGCCCAGATATATATATATATATATATATATATATATATATATATATATATATATATATATATATATATATATATATATATTACAGAAATCTTTCACCCTTTCTCCACGTGGTGCCACCGATCGCCTTTGCCCAACTGTCCACCATACGACGTGACGTGTCCCTCGGGAGCGGTTTCTAGCCTTTCAGCCGTCATCAGCCGAGCTCCAGGCGAACGCAAGGAAAGCAGTTGGGAGAGACGATCGGAGCCAGGCCAGGTCACCTGGCCATTTTAATGAGGGGTCGTGATCGCACACAACTCACGCCATATATATATATATATATATATATATATATATATATATATATATATATATATATATATATATATATGTATATATATATATATATATATATATATATATATATATATATATATATATATAAATATATATTTTTAGTTTAGAAACAGATTTGGAAGTTGTCGATCAAGGATATATACCTTGGGCAGAGGGTTTCAATGGAAGGGGATACCGTCCGGAAGGTGAAACGACGCGTTAAATGTGACTGGCAGGCATTTGGCAGGATCAACATGGTGTTTAAGAGCAAACCACCACTTTGCCTGAAAAGGAGGGAGTTTGATCAGTGTGTCCTGCCCATTATGACATACGGAAGTGAGACCTGGACACTCACATCACAGTCAGTTCAAAAACTTCGAGTAGCACAGAGGGGAATGGAAAGATGTATGCTTGGCATTACTAGACGGGATAGAAAGAGCTGCAAATTGATCAGAGAACAAACGAAAGTGAGTGACATCATTAGAAGAATAAAGCAATTGAAATATAAGTGGGCCGGCTATGTAGCGAGGCGATGGGACGAAAGATGGACCTGGACTGGATACCACCACGAGGGACTGATGATAGTATTAAGTATACTGGACCCGAATGGCAGAGGAAAAGCTCAGGACTGCGAGAGTTGGAAGCATGGTGAAGAGGTCTTCATCCTGCAGTGGATTGATGATGATGATGATTATATATATATAAAGGAGAAATACTACCGACTCACTGACTCCACGAAATCTCCTGAACTAGAAGGCCTACAGATTTGAAATTTGACAGGCATATTCCTTTAGCTCCGTAGAGATCAGCTAAGAACGGATTTTGCGAATGTCAACTCCGAAGGGAGGTTACGGCGGTGTTAAATGCAAAAAAAATCCCTACAGGCTTGAAACTTGACAGAGATGTTTCTTATAATATACAAAAATATACTAAAAATGGAATTTTTTGAAAATCCATTCCTAAAGGGGTAAATTGGGAGATATATGGGGGTGTAGAGGTTTAAAACACTCTAGTTTTGTTGACTATATGTCCCATAGCCTTGACATATATTCCTTATACTTCACATACATTCACTAAGGACGGTTTATATGAAAATCCAGTCCCAAGAGGTGTTGCGGAGACGTATAATGTACAAATAAACCCGTTTTTTAACGTCAGTCCTACAGACTTGAAACTTGACAGAAATATTCCTTATTCTGCACAGATATTCAAAAAGACGGGTTATACGAAAATCTTCTCCCAAGAGGGGTGGCGAGGCGTAAAATATAAAATAAACCCGCTCTCTAACTATAGGTTCTACAGACTTGAAATTTGACTGGAATTCTCCTTATACTTCATGAAAATTGACCAAGAAAAGTAAATGCAAAAATTAATTGAAGTGAATATAACATCCGAATTGAACATAACATCGAAAACCGCGTCGACTTACCGTTTTTTCTTACTGTGTACAAAAGGTTACTGATCTTTTTATGTTGTTTTAGCTTTAATATTTAATTATTAAATATTTATAATTAACTTTTAGGGATTTCTTTAGTTTTTAATGAAATTATTTTTGCAGATTATTATTAGAAAAATGAAAATTGAATAAAAATTTGATGATCGACGTATGTGACAAATAGTTTAAACTCAGCTGTCAAAATTATTTTTTCAACATCGTGTGATCTTTAATAATACGATTATAAATTTATATTTGTCGATTATTTCTATATTCAATTGAAGCATTATTTATTTATATATCTGGTAAAATTATTGTTTCCAATATATTTTTTTTCATATTTGAAATGTTGGTGAGTTTTTATTTGATTGAACTCATTATAAATGTGTATGTTTTTTTTGGATGTTTGTCCTTCAATCAAGTTCGAAACATAGAAAAATTCTAATTAAATTTGGCATAAAAAGTCAATTATATCGTATATATATATATATATATATATATATATATATATATATATATATATATATATATATATATATATATATATATATATATATGACCGTATAAAATTTTTTTTTTCTTGGGGTTTCGGTCAGTTGCAATAAAAATAATATTCATTTTCTACTTTGTTAACTTTTCGGTTTTTTTATTAAACCATCATTATTCCTATGCATATTATAAATTTATATTTTAACATATACTTTTTTAATATCTTAATTATAATATCTTAATGTAGTATATTTACGTTATAGTATTAATTACATATAATTAGTTGAGATTTTTTAAATATGTTATTTTTGTTTAGTTTTTAATTGACATACTTTTTGACTTTGACATATTTTAACAATTATTTAAGCCAGCAGTTTTGGCTTTTCCACTTTTAATGGTGTTAAAAATCTAAAGGTAAACAATTTATAAAATATGTCAAAGTAAAAAAATATGTCCTATACATAGGTATCGATGTAAACCCTCGCCGGAACTTCATAGCGTTATAAAAAGTATCATATGTCCTATTCTACGATATAATTGACTTTTTATGCCAAATTTAATTAGAATTTTTCTATGTTTCGAACTTGATTGAAGGACAAACATCCAAAAAAAACATACACATTTATAATGAGTTCAATCAAATAAAAACTCACCAACATTTCAAATATGAAAAAAAATATATTGGAAACAATAATTTTACCAGATATATAAATAAATAATGCTTCAATTGAATATAGAAATAATCGACAAATATAAATTTATAATCGTATTATTAAAGATCACACGATGTTGAAAAAATAATTTTGACAGCTGAGTTTAAACTATTTGTCACATACGTCGATCATCAAATTTATATTCAATTTTCATTTTTCTAATAATAATCTGCAAAAATAATTTCATTAAAAACTAAAGAAATCCCTAAAAGTTAATTATAAATATTTAATAATTAAATATTAAAGCTAAAACAACATAAAAAGATCAGTAACCTTTTGTACACAGTAAGAAAAAACGGTAAGTCGACGCGGTTTTCGATGTTATGTTCAATTCGGATGTTATATTCACTTCAATTAATTTTTGCATTTACTTTTCTTGGTCAATTTTCATGAAGTATAAGGAGAATTCCAGTCAAATTTCAAGTCTGTAGAACCTATAGTTAGAGAGCGGGTTTATTTTATATTTTACGCCTCGCCACCCCTCTTGGGAGAAGATTTTCGTATAACCCGTCTTTTTGAATATCTGTGCAGAATAAGGAATATTTCTGTCAAGTTTCAAGTCTGTAGGACTGACGTTAAAAAACGGGTTTATTTGTACATTATACGTCTCCGCAACACCTCTTGGGACTGGATTTTCATATAAACCGTCCTTAGTGAATGTATGTGAAGTATAAGGAATATATGTCAAGGCTATGGGACATATAGTCAAGAAAACTAGAGTGTTTTAAACCTCTACACCCCCATATATCTCCCAATTTACCCCTTTAGGAATGGATTTTCAAAAAATTCCATTTTTAGTATATTTTTGTATATTATAAGAAACATCTCTGTCAAGTTTCAAGCCTGTAGGGATTTTTTTGCATTTAACACCGCCGTAACCTCCCTTCGGAGTTGACATTCGCAAAATCCGTTCTTAGCTGATCTCTACGGAGCTAAAGGAATATGCCTGTCAAATTTCAAATCTGTAGGCCTTCTAGTTCAGGAGATTTCGTGGAGTCAGTGAGTCGGTAGTATTTCTCCTTTATATATATATAATCATCATCATCATCAATCCACTACAGGATGAAGACCTCTTCACCATGCTTCCAACTCTCGCAGTCCTGAGCTTTCCTCTGCCATTCGGGTCCAGTATACTTAATACTATCATCAGTCCCTCGTGGTGGTATCCAGTCCAGGTCCATCTTTCGTCCCATCGCCTCGCTACATAGCCGGCCCACTTATATTTCAATTGCTTTATTCTTCTAATGATGTCACTCACTTTCGTTTGTTCTCTGATCAATTTGCAGCTCTTTCTATCCCGTCTAGTAATGCCAAGCATACATCTTTCCATTCCCCTCTGTGCTACTCGAAGTTTTTGAACTGACTGTGATGTGAGTGTCCAGGTCTCACTTCCGTATGTCATAATGGGCAGGACACACTGATCAAACTCCCTCCTTTTCAGGCAAAGTGGTAGTTTGCTCTTAAACACCATATTGATCCTGCCAAATGCCTGCCAGTCACATTTAACGCGTCGTTTCACCTTCCGGACGGTATCCCCTTCCATTGAAACCCTCTGCCCAAGGTATATATCCTTGATCGACAACTTCCAAATCTGTTTCTAAAATAGAAATCCTTTTATCCTCAGCAAATTTATTGAACATGACCTGACTCTCCTTCTATTTTATTTTCAAGCCAAATGGTTTCCGAGTTCTTTGCAGCTCCTGTACGTGTCTTTGCAGCTCATTTGGGTCTTGTGAAAGAAGAACGATATCATCTGCGAATCTAAGATGATTTAAGTATGCACCATTAATCCTTATTCCATCCTGTTTCCAATCCAGATTACGGATCCAGGCAGGCTGAGAAAAGAAGAGGCGATATTGCGTCACCCTGCCCGTACGCCCCGCTCTACCTTTATTCCAACCTCAAGATCGTCAAGGAGGAAATCGCTGTAGCTTCATCATATATCGATCCTAGTAGATTTACATAGGCTTTCTCTACACCTTGATTAAGCAATGCATCCATTATGGCCTGCTTTGAGATTGAATCAAATGTTTTTCATCATCGATAGAAGGCAATCACAGTGGCATAGTGTATTTGTTGTGCCTTTCTATGACCTGCTGTGGAACCTTTCTCCCTTGGTTGTGCGTCATTAAGTTTTCTTAGATTCTTTTGGATAATATCTTGGTGAAAACTTTGTACACTCCACTGATAGGAGACTTATTGGACGGTAGTTCTTTAAATCTTTCCGTGCTCCTTTCTTATGCAAAATAATCACTTCTGCATTTTGACAGAACCTGGGTACTTCTTGTTGTTTGAGGCATTTTGAGTATAATTTTGTTGGTGTTTTATATAAAGTCCGACCAGCAGCTTTTAACATCTCCACAGTTATACTATCCTTACCTGGAGCCTTGCCATTTTTCATCGAGTCTATAGCTTTTGTCACTTCTTCCACCAGGATATCAGGCACTTGTTCTTCAGTGGACACTGCTGTTCTTGCTTGATTCTGGTCCTCATATAACTTTGAATAAAATCTTCAGACAACCTCTAACATTTCCGTCCATTTCCTGCACATTGTACCATCCTCACGCATTAAGGAAAACATTTGTGTCCTTTTCTTTCTCAGCTTCCGCTTAGCTTTGTTAATTCCCCTGTTTTCTTCCAGAGTTTTTTGCACTAGCTGCATGTTGAATCGGCGCGTTTCCTCTCGAATACGTTTACTTATAATTTTGCAAAGCTCAACGTACTCGATCCAGCCAAAAGGACTATCTGCATTCTTCATTGTCTGGCGTTTTTTCATTAAATTAATGGTCTCGTTGGAAATATTTTACTCTTTGAAAGGGCCCTCCTCTGGGTCTTGTCACACAGCAAAGCGATTCGACAAAGCAATTTCAAAATCTCTGCCCCTCTCCAGCAGCTTCCCAGAATCCACTTTGCCCCTTTTTGATTTTATTAATCTTTCGCGCACTTTTCGGCAGTTTATTCTAATCTTTGCTCGTACTATTCGGTGATCACTTCCCACATTAAAATAGTTAAGGACAGTACAATTGCAAAATATTGCTTTATCGTTTGACATGATGTAATATATCTATGTATATATATATATATATATATATATATATATATATATATATATATATATATATATATATATATATATATGTATATATATATATATATATATATATATATATATATATATATATATATATATATATATATATATATGCAATGTTAGATTTCTTTGGACTGCATTTGGACTGAGAGGGCACCTGCACATGCTCCCCCATCAAGAATATGTTGGCTGCGGATAGAGTCTCCCTATTCTTGATGGGAGAGCATTTTATTAATCTTTCGCGCACTTTTCGGCATTTTTTTCTAATCTTTGCTCGTACTATTCGGTGATCACTTCCCACATTAAAATAGTTAAGGACAGTACAATTGCAAAATATTGCTTTATCGTTTGACATGATGTAATATATCTATGTATATATATATATATATATATATATATATATATATATATATATATATATATATATATATATATATATATATATATATATATATATATATGTATATATATATATATATATATATATATATATATATATATATATATATATATATATATATGCAATGTTAGATTTCTTTGGACTGCATTTGGACTGAGAGGGCACCTGCACATGCTCCCCCATCAAGAATATGTTGGCTGCGGATAGAGTCTCCCTATTCTTGATGGGAGAGCATTTTATTAATCTTTCGCGCACTTTTCGGCATTTTTTTCTAATCTTTGGTCGTACTATTCGGTGGTCACTTTCCACATTAAAATAGTTATGGACAGTACAATTGCAAAATATTGCTTTATCATTTGACATGGTGTAATATATATATATATATATATATATATATATATATATATATATATATATATATATATATATATATATATATGCAATGTCAGATTTCTTTGAACTGCATTTGGACTGAGAGGGCATATACACATGCTCCCCATCAAGAATATGTTGGTTGACGATAAAGTCTCCCGATTCTTCATGGGGAAGCATGTGTAGGTACCCTGAAGAGTCTATCGGCGAAAACATTGGTTCTAATATCTATATATGATTACATTAAATCATTAATGATGGACCAAAATATCTCTAGTTAAGTTAAAAAGCTTATGTCGGGTGGACAAATCACGTATGGTATAGTCAATGCAATGCCTTTTCTGCTGACTAATTCAGGCTGCTTCTTGTTAACTGCTCGCTTTAATTCACGTAATTATAGTTGTATTTTTCCTAATTAATGATTTGGTTTTTATGTAATGACTTATACGAGAGTTGCTATTTATGTATCCGAAATTGTCAACAAAGGTGTTGGCGGGCGCCATCTGACATATACATCGTAAAGTTTGACATTGTTGATTGTATACGTACTCAGATCGGTTTGTCATACGAACACTATTTGTGTTGTTCAGTGACTTGAAAATTTTATCTCAGTCAAAAAATGGATTTAACTCGTAAGAATTTGCGTGCGATGATTTAATGCAACTTTTGACATGAATTATTACAACAGTGCATCGATTAACTCACTTCGACTTTTGGCGATGAAGCACCATCTAAAACCACTTTATATCACTGGTTAAGTGAATTCAATCGTGGCCGTCGTTCGTTCATCAATGAATTTAAAGAAGGTCGTCAAAAATCGGTTAATGTGCCAGAAAACATCGATACTGTGCGAGCACTGATAAAGCGATATTGTCATGTGACATACCGTGAGATCGAGCAAGTATACAAGCAAGCAAGCGTACATAAGATCTTACATAAGTATTTAGCCGTGAAAAAGATTTGTGCGCTTTGGATTCCGCATAATTTGATAGTCGCTCAAAAACTTTCATGTCGATTAGTGCAAAGAAATGCTCAAAAAATTTAATCATGGTGCGTATAAAGCTGCGTATAACATCTACACAGGTGACGAATTTTGGATCTATGCCTTTGATCCTAAAAGCAAATAGCAGTCGACTGTATGGCGCTTTCAAAATGAGCTAAACCCAATAAAAGTTGTTCGCGCAAGAAACATTCCAAGCAAAGGGTCGCCTGTTTTTTTTTTTGGGATAAATGAGCATATGGTTACAGTGCCACAAAACAATCGTAGAACGGTCAATTTTGAATAGTGCACAACCATTTGTTTGTCGGAAGTCTTTGAAGAAATAAAAAAAAACAACGAGCGACGCAGGATCATCTTTCACTATGACAACGCGAGATAAACTACGTGGTCAACGATTTTCGACCCACTAAACAAATACATCTAAACAAGTCACTAAACAATACAAATAGCATTCGTATGACAAAACGTTCTGAGTAAGTAGCAGTGGCGGCTCGTGACGGAGGGCGTTAGGGCGCTGCCCCTCTAACATTTATCACAGTAAACAATTTTTCAGAGCAAAACTGCATATTTTATTACCGTTCAGTTTCTTTCTTTTAACTCATTTTTCTGGTTTACCTCCTGTATAGGGTTTCAATAGCACGAAAAGTAAAAAGGAGGAAGGGGAAAGCAAAAAAAAATCCTCAGTAACACTGTTTTCTTCTCCGCCCTCCCACCAAACTCACGAGCCGCCACTGATAACTATATAGCTTTACAATATCAAGCTTTACGATTTATTTGTCAAATGGCGTCTAGCAACACCATTGTTGCCAATTGTGGATACATAAATAGCAATCCTTGTAAAACAATTCAATTAATACATTGGTATTTAAAGGATATGAATAGTTTTACCAAGGTTTAAAACATACTTTTGTTTTTATTGTATATTCTTATTCATCATGTGTTTTTAGTAATACATTTTTCGTTCTATTATTAAGTAATGAGATCACATTTTGCTATATTGCAGTATATTGTTGATCCCCGTAATGCTCAGCTAGTCATATGCGCTTTACAAAATCATGCACTGATAATTTTTGATATATCCTTTAATAGCTACAACTTGATATTACATCTACTGAAGACATACTGTTGTACTGACTAAACTTTCTTTTGTTCCTTCATAACATAAAAGTGTGTTTAAATAAACCAAAGTTTACGAGTATTCAGAAGCGGCGTCAATGTTTAAGACACGTGAAACAGGTGTAGAAGATTCCCGACAAGTTCAAACAAGCGTTGCTGTATTACAAAGTCATCCTGAACTTTAACTGTTCGTGCTCCGCATTGCGAAACTTTCCCGGTGGAGTGGGTAGGAGCTTGTAAAAGTTTTATGAAGCAGTAAAAGATCAGATAGTTCGATTAATTATTTTAAAACTGTCTTGGCGAAAGTTTTCTTGGACTTTTCCGCGATAAAACGAGATTTATTTTATTTGTTAGCAGTTCAAATTTTATCGTGGCGACGATATTTTGGATCATTTACTATTTGTCAATAAACTTAGAAGATAACCGGTAATAGATTGAGTTATTAATATAAGAATAGCCTGACGAGTTTAGATAGTTAGATAGTTAGTTTGATAATAACAGTTAATCACAGTTACTGTTACTAAAATAAATGAAATATGGTTTAATTTTTTTGTATGTACAGGAGAACATAAAATTGCATAATTTAGTACAGTTTTTTAAATCATACTCATTGTATATGTAAATATACTCATTGTATAGCATATCTTGAACACAAAAACTGAAAATTTTTATTGTTTACCTTTATGTTTCTATATGCGATTCTAGATAATTGGACAAAGTAAATTGTTTAAAGAAATTTGTTTTTATTATGTAGTAAAATAATTATATATATATATATATATATATATATATATATATATATATATATATATATATATATATATATATATATATATATATATATATATATATATATATACTTTACTAAACCAGGCAGTATCTGATAATAACGAGCCATTGATATGAACAATGCTTCTACCATTATGAGGGCATGGATAAGATCATTTAAGGATTAGGTTTTGATCGTTTTATAAGTATCCGAGGAAGTGACGAGCGGATGGTTTTTGCTATACGAGTCAATATGAAAAAACCAGCAAGTATGTAATGTATTTGTTGCAGCTACCTGTACAACTGTTTCGAGAATGACTGTTAATCGGTAACACTGGTCAACAAATTACCAACTTTTGTAAGCCTATTAACTTTTGTTAACTTAACTTAAACTAATTTTGAGAAAGCATTTAAAATATTCACTCTTGGACTAATTTCATGCTCTGGTTAGCTTAGGTTTTTTTGTAGATATTAATAACAATATTTATAACTTAATTAAGGATTTATTTAGATTAATAAATTTTAATAATTTTAAAAATTTACCTTTGAAGTTCTTCTGCTTTAATAATTAATAAAATCTACAGTTTCTCTTCTTAATATCCAAAAATAATCCGCTAGTGTAGCAGGACTCCACCTTTCTTAATAGCGTCGTTCTATACTCAATATATCCCAGTGGAAGCGCTCACAGTGCTCATCGCTAACGTCTCCCATATTTTAAGGTAAAAAATTTAAATGTGATGTAAAGCGTGCAAGGCTTGAATCATATTTTTTACTAGTGTTTTATATTTTTTAGCTCTCACATTTCCTAGAAAATTGGTTAAAATCTGGCACCATGGATTTCCAAGCCTTATTCTTTGATTTATTTAATTTAGTTAAAGGTATCGCCTTTAATCAACTTTTGTATATGAAACCCTATAAAAATCCCTCCTTTTAACTTTGGATCTGTAATTCTTGGGAACTATTCTTTAGAATATTAAAAAAATTCACCGAAAAAATTCAAGAGATTTCGCAAAGTTTTTCATTATACCGAATATTAGGTACAAAGGCGGCACAATAATGTGTTGTTGCACTAACAGTGATGAAGTATGATGTCTGATCCTGATGTGAAACGTTTCCTAGGTGGCCAGACTTTTCTGATCTAATGATTTTCTCTATCGCGACTATTCCAAAGGCACAAAAAATAACAGTATTTAGTGTAACCCTGTTATATACCCAAAATTACAGCAGTAACTTAAAAATCTGCGCAGCCTTCCAGGAATATTTCTCATATTTTATCTTTCAAGTAAAACTTCAGATTGTTATAGATTTTTTCATGGAAACGACATGACCCCAGGAATTATGATATGGGCGGTTTTATGCTTGGGAGGAATTTAAATGCAGCCACAGACCACATACAGTTTGTTAAATAATGCTGTTTTTAAAAAAGTCCGCGATAGTGACGCTCGACCTGTCGACAGATCTCCAGATAGAACATGAATAACATTCCATAGCCGAACTGTTGAGCGATTGCTCATTACCACAAGAAGACATATATTAGTGTTGGAGTTTCTTGATTATATTTTCACTGTATAATATTTACACTACTGCATATGTTTGCTAAGATAAGAAATTTAAATTTCTTGAAAATATTTATGTAGATTGTAGAGGGAGCTGTCTGCGACACTTTTCTACGTTTGAAAGGTTACAACTTTTTTGCGCCTTAGCGTATTTGCATTTTTAGTAAAAATATTATTTTGTCCATCTCTTTTACGTAAAAAAGATATTCCTTGAAAATATTACTCTGTTTTAAATTGCGCTTTTGAAACATAACATTTGTGTTTGCTTTCCCTCACACTTTATTCAGGCTTGGAACCGGTTCAATTTCTACTATTAAAAGCAAGAACCTGGATCGTTTTTAAAAGCCAACGGTCTCAATAAAAACGTCAAAATAAGAACACAATTGGAATCATAGCATTGCACACTAATTTTTGGGATATGTCAATGATATTTATATAACACCGCAATAACGATTATAAACGTTTTAAAAGAGAGTACAAACGAAATGTCGAAAATTTTAAAATAATTCCAGAAGAATTAATAAAGAAATATGTCAATAAATGTTCGAAGTAATTTCTATTCCCACAATACATTTCAGTACCCGTTTACTACGACTGTCTGATTATAAATAATAACATGTTGTTCATGTTGAAACGTTCTAATAATGTTCATGTTGAAACGTTCTAATAATGTTCATGTTGAAACGATTCCACAGCATTCTCAATTTTATTCCATAATTCTTCTATACATCAATTATTTTCCCATATCTCCACATATAAAAATCAAGTGGACTGAAGTCGGGACTCCGAGGCCACGACATCTGCTTCCCACGGCCTATCCAGCAATTAGGAAAACAGATATTCAGCTAGTCTGTGACAGGTCTAGAAAAGTGTGCCGGAATGCACCTCTACGTGAAAACGTGGCTTTGTCTGTAAACAATATATTTTTAAAATAGGGGGTCAGCATTTTGCTGCGTACGACAGAAACTGACAAGTTCCAATTTGGCAGGCAAATCAGCTTCCAGTAGATTCCGCACAGGCCTGAAATGAAACGAATACAGTCTCTCTTCGTGAAAAATTTTGCAAACGGTGGACTTGCCTACCCCAACTCCCAAAGCAATGCGCCTTGTGCTTACCTCAGGGTTTTCAGATACGCGAACCACATTTTCTTCTTCCTGGTCGGTGGTTAGAGTCTTCGGACGCCTATCTAAAAGTCTGTCGTAAAGTTTTTAATAATCTTAAGTTCCGGTTGTTTTCGTTGTAGATACGTTTTCAAATATCTTGGCCCGGCGTCCATTAAAATTTTCCTACGCGTATATGCCTAGTGCATATACGCGCACTAGTGCATACCATATCTCGCATCTGTTTATTAAAAAACAATTTATATCAGGGCATTTTGTTCTTGACTTAAGCGAAAATCTTTCAAAAACTATTTTACTATAAAGTATTAAAATTATTATTATTATTTTTTGAAACTATTTTAACTATTTAAATACACACACTAATACATATTGATAATCAATGCAAAAGTTTGACATGAACTAAATTTCCAGAGCGTCTTAATGTATTTGTTATAATCATGGCCTACCTACTTTAAGAAAAGTGCTACATTTCAAAAGCGCAATTTAAAACGCAGATATCTAGAAAAAAGGAACTCGGGGCGATATTTGCAAGGTATACCTTATTTTCGTATAAAAGGCGGACAAAATACTATTTTCATTAAAAATGCGAATACACCAATGGGCAAAAAAATTGTGACCTTTTAAACGTAGAAAAATGTCGCTGACAGAGCCCGCTACAATTCATATAAAATTTTTCGTGGTATTTAAATATCTTATATTAAAAAACCCCCATTACCAAATTTCGTTCAAGAAAGATACTGAGGAAGAGAGGAGAAATTTATTAAGGAAAATTGAAAATAAAATTATGATATCATCAGTCGTGCTTTTGATATTTTTCAGGGACATTTACGATCAAGTGGTATTCACTCCAGGATTACCTTGGTCCATCTGTCGTCCCATCCTCTAGCTATATGACCTGCTCATCTACATTTCAATTGCTTTACTCTTCCGATGATGTCATACACTTTCGTTTGTTCCCTGACTTATGCGCAGGGCTTTTTTTCACTTCCGTAAGCCATAACGGGTAGGACGCACTGATCAAAAATTTTTCTTTTCAGGCAAAGTGAAAGTCTGCTCTTAAACACTGTGCTGAGCCTGCCAAATGTCTGCCAGCCACATTTAACACGTCGTTCCACCTCCCAGGCGGTATCCCTCTCCATTAAAATCCTCTGCCCAAGATATATAAAGTGGTCCACAATCTCCAAATCCCTTCCTAAAACTGAAATTCTTCTATCCTCGGTGAATTTATTGAACATAACCTGACTCTTTTTCAGGTTTATTGTTCCAAATGGTTCGTCAGCCCTTTGGAGCTCTTCTATGCGTCTTTGTAGCTCCTGTGGGTCTTGTGAAAGGAGAATGATAGCATCTGCAAATCTAAGATGGTTTAAGTTCGCACCATTGATCTTTACACCATGCTGTTTCCAATCCAGTTTACGGAATACTTCTTCAAGGCAAGCCGAGAAAAGAATAGGCGATATTGCGTCACCCTACCGTACACCGCGTTGTACATTAACTTCCATTTCAAGATCATCAAGTTGAATTGTCGCTGTAGCTCCATGATATATCGATCCTAATAGGTTTACATATGATTTGTCTACCACCTGGCTAAACAGTGCATCTATTATGGCTTGCTTTGAGATGGAGTCAAATGCTTTTTCGTAATCGATAAAAGCCAAGCACAGTGGCATGGTGTATTCGTTGTACCTTTCTATGGCCTGCTGTACAACCTGGAAGTGATCCATTGTACTGAATCCACTTCTGAATCCTGCTTGTTCTCTTGGTTGTGTGTCATTCAGTTTTCTTAATATTCTTTTAGATATTATCTTAGTAAAACCTTTGTACATTACTGATAGGAGGCTTTTTGGACGGTAGTTTTTAAATCTTCCTGTGCTTCTTTTTTATGTAAAAAGATCAGTTCTGCATTTTTCCATAAGTCAGGTACTTTTTGTTCCTTGAGGTACTTTGAGTATAAATTTGCCAGTGTTTTATGTAAAGTCCGACCAGCAGCTTTTAGCATTTCGACAGTTACACTGTCTTTCCCTGGAGCCTTGCCGTTTTTCGTCGATTCTATTGCATTTGTTACTTCCTCCATTAGGATATCTGGCATTTGTTCTTCCGAGGATATTGTTGTCTATGATTGACTCTGGTCTTCAAATAATTAAGAATAACATTTTCTGATAACCTCTAAAATTTGCGTACGCGCCCTGCAGACTATGCCATCCCCACACATTAAGGCATACATTTGCGTTTTTTTCTCTTTCAGCTTTTTTTAGCCTTCTTAATTCCTCTGTTTTCTTTCAAGGTTTTTTGCACTAGCTGCATGTTGAAACGGCGGGTGTCTTCTCTGAGACGTTTTCTTACAGTTCTGCAGAGCTCAGCGTTCTCGACCCTGCCCAAATGTCTGCCTGCATTTCTCATTGTCCGTCGTTTCTTCATTAAATCAATGGTCTCATTGTAACACAGCAAAGCGGTTCGACAAAGCAATCTTAAAATTGCTGCCTCTCTTCAGAAATTTCCCAGAATCCAGTTTGCCCTTCTTTGGCCTTACAATTTTTTTTGCGCTCTCTTCAACAGTTAATCCTAAATTTTGCTTATACCATTCGGTGGTCACTTCCAATATTAAAATTGTTAAGGACAGTACAATAGTAAAATATTGTTTTACCGTTGGTCATGATGTAATCAATTTCAGTGAGTCCAGATGGACTTTTCCATGTCTATTTTCTGTTGATATTTTTCTTTTAGAACGAATTCATAATATGAAGTTCTTGCCGTTCAGCAAAATCAACCCATCTGTCACCTCTATTGTCTCGCCCACCTCTCCTTGTATAAAAGCTGGGCCACATCATCTTAATACTCCTTCATTTCCTCATCCCTATGGCTTATAGTTGGTGCTTAACGGACGATTGCTTGGACGATATTTGAAGCCTACCTTCTTACCTACCTTACGATTTGAAGCCTAACTTACGCTGAATTACGCATATATATGTATATATATATATATATATATATATATATATATATATATATATATATATATATAAATATATATATATATATATATATATATATATATATATATATATATATATATATATATATATATATATATATATATATATATATATAAGCTCTAACCCATTTTTATTTTCCTTTATATGTAGTATAATCGACTTTATCTTGGTCTCCTATTATGTTCTTTGACTCGGCGGAAAAAGCCAGGACAAATCGATCCTTCAGTTCCTTTACTTTATCGGAATCTTATTATATTTTCCACTTTTCTCAACTCCTTCGATGAACTTACCATGTCGCAAATTGATTGACCGTAATTTCTCTCTTAAATAATTTTTTTTCGTAATGTATTTTTTACTTCTACACCTTTCGGTTATTCATAGTTATTTTTTTAAAGAAACATAATAAAATACCTTTTAAATTATATGTCCCTCTTTGATTTTATATAATTCTTCTAAATGTTACGTCTATAATAAATATAACTTTTGTATTGATAGCTTATCTACTTAATCGGATTAATCTTGATTGCGTTGGTAAATACAACATTGTTGTAGAATTTATCAAAACTGGGTGTAAAAAGCTAGCACAAGCAATAAAACTAATTTTTAATAATAAATGTGTTGAAAAATAGAAATTGCGTTGGATTGAAAGAACCCAAATATTAAGATAATGAATAAAACGGAGAGCCCAGCTGACGAAAAGACCTGCTTTCAAGACCTATTAGTGTAATTGATTGTAAATATATATATATATATATATATATATATATATATATATATATATATATATATATATATTAATAATACCCCTCACTTCATATCTTGACGACTCTCAGTTCGACAACTGGCTGGCTTGATAAATGTGTACTGAACAAATTATCATCCGCAGGTTTTTAAAATGCTGTTAAAAATGTGTCGAGTATGATAAACCACTGGTTCTTGTGTGTAAAATTGGATAGCATGACAAAATGTTAACAACTCTAGCTAATGCAATTATAGATTTTAGATATAACCAATATTTAAAATAAGTTTATTCAAAACCTCTATAATATACGCTATTTCTTCTGTATAACCTTTAAGATCTGTAACAATTCAAGATCAAAAGAGGAGTAGGGCAAGGAGATGATACACAGTATGTCGTAAATATAAGAGGTACTTAAAAAAAGCAATTAGTTATTTTGCCAAAATTATTTATTTTTATTCATAACATATCCCTTCCGCACCAATACAGGTTCAAACAATACTATCATAGATTTTTATGCCGTTTTTCGGAATCGCCTCTCTGGCTTTCATCACGGCTTCTTGGACTTATGTAACACTGTCATAAAACTCTTGTGAGATGGGGCATTATCGTCCACCGTGTTTCGTGAATCATGTATTTGGCCGTTTTTAATTCATCCGCTTTTCATCTCACAGTCATATTGGTATCGTAGGCGATGATCTCACGCACTTTTTTCATCAGCTCATCACGATTTTTGTTTTTTAGGTCGACCTGGCTTTAGGTCGTCTTCCAAAGCCCACGCCGTTCTCGAATGGCTTATACCACTTGGACGCACATGTGCGGGATAAGCACTCATCACCATACACTTTTTTCATAAATTCAAATGTTTCTGCACAAGTTTTACCGAGCTTAAAACAAAATTTAATATTTGCTCTTTGTTCCATAATGTTTTTCTGACGATGTGACGAAAGGTATTGTAATTTTAAGCGCTATAATTTGATAATTTGTTGATCGATTCTAATAATGGCGGTCTCTTTTTATAAAGAAGATATACAGCCTTCAGATTATATATTGTTTCATTAGATGGAGTTAGTAATTTTCTTTGGATTTAAAAAGTTCCGTTATTTTTCCGACATACTGTGTACAACGCCAAAATCATTTACCATCTTGTTAGAGTATATGATCAAGAATGTTCATTCGGATGAAATGGGTATAAATATCGATAATGGAAAATTGAACCATCTATGATTTGCAAATGATTTACTGCAGATCGCTTCGACGAAGCAAATAAGATGATATTTAATCTAAATAATAATAAAAAATAAATAACTTTTTAATTATCCGTATAAAATCTATTATCGCTAGAGCTATTAAAATATAGAATCATTAATTTGCCAATCTATGATTAAAAGAGGTTGTATAAGTTAAAAGTTAAAAAACATCAATTAATTTTTTTGGTGATTTGCAGTCAATACATAGAACTTTTCAAATAACCTTGGTAAAAGAAAATGTCCGTACGTGATATCATCTCCAAAACAATTTCATTAATTCCGTGCACCTGGGTCTCCTAAATGGCCGTAATTACGTGGAGAAGAAACTCGCTCTAATGGCCGAGCAGTTTATTAAATTACCGTTTTTGTTCTTAGTCTTAAAACTAGCTTACAATGAAGCTCGCAATGCTATTTTTCTTAAATTATACAAGCTTTTAGGATAATTGGCATTAGAGAAGAAATAAATCAATAAATAATCGTTGTATTATAGATGTCAGAGTGGTTTTGATCTCATATTCACTTGTTAAACAATTTTATATAGTCAATGAACTATATTTATTACAAAATAGCGAACATAGTGAACTAAATGAAAGTTCCTGTTTATCGACATGCTGGATGTATGGCGGTGATTCAGGAATTATAGTCCATAATATAGGGTGTCGCGTTTCGTTATGTTCAAATTTTAGTAGCATAAAATAGACCTAATAGTAAGACCAAAAAAACACAAGAGTGGTAGGTTGATCTTTATGCGTTTCAAATTTAAAAATGAAATTATAAATACTAAATAATCAGATATAAATGCATAAATTGAATAAACATTTATCTTATTTCACGTACGGGGTACATATAAAGGAAACATCAATGACAACATTAGAAAATTATATATATTATATAAGCGGAGGAAAGACGAGGAGATATGGGGTCAGTTTGCTTCTGAACAGCGTATTTAAAGATGGAGTTATGAAGTTTGAGCCAATATCAAATAGGCTTTGCTACATAGAGCTGAAAGGAGATACTAACATGTCGATTTTGAATATATATGCCCCAACGGAAGAAAACTAGGAGGATGAAAAGAATGGCTTTTATGAAGACGTACAGGCAGCTTATTATAGATTAAATAAACAAATTATCAAGATAATAATAGGGGATGTTAATGCAAAGATAGGGAAAAACCCCATATATAAGCACATAACGGAATGAGATAGTAAACACCTATTTAGTAATAAAAATGGAAAGAAAGTTATCGGGTTTGTAGAAGAAAAAGGCATGAAAATTATGAGTACTCATTTTACAAGAAAGGACATATACAAATAAATCTGGATCTCATCAGATAGAAAATAGACGAATCAAATAGACCTTGTTATGGTAAAAACACAACACCATAAAGTAATAAAACATATGAAATCATGTAGAGGCGCCGGTTCAAACTCAGACCACTTCCTGGTGAAAATAAATGTAAAAATTGATAAAGCAATAGAGAAGAAAAATAGATCGGTGAAGAAAAAATGGTGTAACATAGAGGAACTACAAAAGACAGACATTTAAAAGAAATATGAAAAGGAAATAGTCCAATGTTTTGTAGAAAGTGAACAGGAAGAAGTACACAGTTTGGAGGGAAATTGGAGACGAATGGAAACAGTTATCCAAAAAGCAACAGAAAGAGTCATATCCATAAAGAAACAACAACAAATAGAGAATTGGTACGATGAAGAATGCCTTAATGAAATAGAAATAAGAAATAAACTAAGAATTAGGCAATTCAGAATGGATAGAAAAGTGTAAACGGAACAGAGAGCAAGAGCTAAGAAAATAATTAGATAAAAGAAAATATTTAGAAACGATAAAATTGTACAGCAGACAGAACATTATTACCACAAGAAAAAAATAATGAATTTTTGCAGAGAGGTGAAGAAAGACAAAGGTAAACGAGATCAAACAACATATATTTGAGATAAAGATATGAATATAGGAGATGAAAATAAAATGAAGGAAAAGTGGAAAGTATAATTTGAGGAAATGCTAAATGGAGATGTTGAGAAAAATGAAGAAGTGCTAATAGATACAGAAGAAAACACTGAAATAGCAGAATCTACAAAAAAATAAGTAGAAGAGATTATAAAGCAACTTAAAAATGGTATGAGTTCAGGGAGGAATGAAATAGTGGCAGAAATCTTAAAATTTGCAAGAGATGAACTAAAACAAAACTGTTCAAACTGATCACCATTACAATATGGACAGAAGAAAGAATGCCAGTAAGTTGGGACAATGCCACCAATCTACCTATTCTAAAAAACGGAGACCAAACAGATTGTAAATATTATAGAGGGACTTTTTTGTTGGATACTTGTAATAAAATAGTAGCAATGGTTTTTGTCATGAAAGAAGCACTAACAACGTGTTACAAATATAAAGTTCTAGCAGTGGTACTGCTTATAGATTTCAGTAAGGCCTATGATTCTGTAAAGAGATTCTGAATGATAAAAGCAACGGAAGAATTTAAAGCACTCTCTAAAACAGTGAGATTAGCGAGCTTGACAGTGGAGATAACAACAGCCAATGTAGGTGTAAAAGGAGGAACGACAGATTTTCTGATCAAGGCAGGCCTAACGCAAGGAAATCCACTATCGGCATTATTATTCAACATTGTTTTGGAAATGATTATTAGGAAGAGTCAGCTGAACAGAGAAGGACATATTCTTTATAGAAGCCATCAAATAGTGGGTTATGCGGACGATATAGCAATTATTGCGAGAAGTCAGAAATAATTGAAAGAAGTGACAAAAAGGTTAGTGGAGGCAGCATACAAATTTGGTTTAAAAATGAATCAAAAGAAAAGCAAACTAATGATAGTAGAACGTTCAAAAGAAAATGTCTTGAAAGTGGAAATGGATGTAAAACTAAGAAGAATGACTTTTGAAACCGTTGAAAAATGTGTCTACTTAGGCGTAAGGATAACAAATAAATGTGGAGAAGAGGAGGAGATAGACCTAAGATTGATCAAAGCTAACAGATGTGCAGGGGTTTTGAACCATTTAATAAGATCGAAATTCATATCCAAAAATACCAAATTAAGATTGTATAAGTAAATATTAAAACGAACTGCATTGTATGCATATGAGACGTGGGTACTAAACAAGAAAGAAGAAGAGAAATTGTTAAGATGGGAATGTAGAATAATCAGAAGGATAACTGGAGAGAAAAAGGCCGATGGCTGATTTCAGAGCAGAGATTAGGAAATTTATGATATTTTCAAGGATTCAAGAATAAATACTATAGTAAAATCGAGAAGACTGCAGTGGCTGGGCCACATAGAGAGAATGGGAGAAAGTAGAGTGGTGAAGAAGATATAGTATAGTCAATCAACTATGTTTATTACAAAATGGCGAACATAGGGAACTAAATGAGAGCTCCTATTTATGACGGTGATCCATGAATTATAGTCCTTAATTTAGGATGTTGCGCATCGTTATGTTGAAACTCTAGTAGCTTATAATAGACCTAATATTAAGGCCAAAAAACTCAAGAGTGGTAGGCTGATCTTTATGCGTTTCAAAGTTACAGACCTATGATTTTATAAATAGTAAATAATTTGATATAGTTCATAAATCGAACGAACGAACTTTTAATTACTATTTTCAAAATGCGCCTTGCTTGAGTTGGTATGCCTATATCGTAGACATTGTCTCAATATGTTGTTTTTCTTTATCGAACGAGAGAGAAGGAGATATAACATCAAAAGTATGTCTTCATAAATGAGATAGCGTTACAGCTACAGTTACAATTCGTACCGCCGGTTAAAAGTTCCTCTATTGAGTTCAGCAGTCTTGTTTCGGTTGTCATTTGAGTTGTTTTGTTATTGTGTTTTAGTGAGATTTTATTGTAAAATATGTTCTTATAAGAACTACCTTTTATTGATTGTTTTGTTATTAATAAGTACTTATAAAGATTCATAAATTTTTATTTCTTTCAATAATTTTAATCTAAACAACATTTGATTACAAATATTTAATAATAACAGAATTTATATTGGCTAATTCTAAAAACATACTGAAATATAAACAATCGTTTTAAATAAATAATAACGGAATATAGAAGTGCGAACTTTTAAGATATCTGTATTTGATTTTACATTTTGTGTGATTTCAGATAATATCGGGAAAAACACTAAACTCGCAAAACAATGAAATCGCAATTTGTGCTCAATGTTTATGGCTATTTCGAAATGAAAAAAAGAATGCCGGACATTTAGAGCCTCTTTTAACTGAATTTGATTACGTTTTACTTATTTTGCATTATCATATCGTAATATTTTCTTTAAAGTGTTGCAGCAGCATTTTTAAATATCAAGGAAAACTGTGCGTTCTATTTAGAAAAGAAAATAACATAATCCAGTTATTTCTTCTTCTGGAACAAGCAGACCTCGTGCAAAGGCCAAAACAACAGACTTACCCAAAGGAAGTAAAATAGCAGTTTCAAATACTTTGTACAATATGTTAATATATGATATGTTGTACAATGTATGATATGTTTGTAATAAATGTGTAATGCAACTGTTTAAAAACTCCTATAGCACTAACCCGTGTTAGCAGTAATTTAACTAATAATTTTTGATTTGATGCATATGGATTATATTGATGACGGGTAATCTTTCGGCGGTTCAACTGTATATATTCTTATGATCAAGGGAATATTCTCTAAAAGTAGAAGGAAGTCAATAAGGAATATGTAATGGTCCGCATTTAATCTCAGAGGAAGAGCGTAAGGACTTGAAACTAAAATTGATTTGATACCACACTTGTACACTTTATTCTCAAATAATTTTATCTGTATGGCGATTTTTTCTTTTGGTGAAGTTGACATAGAATGGACATCTAGATTTTTAAAATAAACATTCGTGAAATAAGATAACTTTATATTTGGTTTACGAATTTAAATCTGATTATTTACTGTTTATAATTCCATAGACTGACATCGGACAGAATAAAAATCGACTACTTGTATTTTTTTGTTTTAGAATTAAGACTATTTTACGCTTAGAAAAATGTTATAACACGGAACATATAAATAATTAGTTACATTTGCAAAAAGTGACTTGTTTCAAGATATAGTTGACCGTATGCTTATCATAGGAATTAATAATATGTAAACAAACATTGCTAATCCAACATAGCGTTAAAGTGACCTTTCTGGGTTCCTTATATTCTGTTGCATTTTTTTGTGTTTTCTAGTATATTTATTATAAGGCCACCTCTATAGCTTGCGTAATTCATTGTTTAATAAAATATGTTGTGTTGATTTTTATCGCTAAATTATGTTGATTTTTAGTCTATTCAGAATTTTAACTGCCCTTCTAAAGATTTTATTGTTTAGATTGGCTTTATTCGTTTATCCTGGATTTGATTTTAATTATAAAGGAGTTAACGAAAAAAGAGAGTAAAAGACGCTAAAAGTTTCAATTAAATTACGAACTAGTTTGTTTTAGAACAAAGTTTCGATTATGGCCAAATAGGTATTGGTTAAAGTTGGGTTCTTTTGTCCAAGTTTTTATGTTCAACAAGGCGAAACTGTGTCCAGTGTGCATATAAATGTGTTTTTGGAACCTTACTCATTTGTTTGTAAATTGTTTCTTGGTAATTTAATTCATGTAGAACATTGTAATAATTTTATTTGTCTATTTTTAGTATTTTTTAAATTCATACTTTTACAAAATTTGTACTTCATATTTTGTTCGTTGTTGTGTCTACATATGTTATTTCAACATACTACATGGTGAAGTAGGTTTTGAATTATAGAAAACTGACAACCCTTATCATCTGATAAGTCTAAAGTATGGCGAGTGACTGATGTATGGGTCTCCAATAAGGATTTAAAAAAGTTTTAAGTAAACAAAATGTTTAATTTATTTTCCTTCTTTTTTTTTAATTTAAATCTAAAGTGGAGTCAGCCTGAATTGTTTGCTTTAAAAGTAAAACCATTAGTGTAATGTAATAACACAGGTCAACAAATATAAACTTTTTTTAGGTAACATTGATGAAAATAGGTGTATATGATGTATTTTTACAATCTAACATTTATTTAATATAAATATGTAAAACGTGTTAAATCTATGCAAAGACATTACTGATGATTATATGAATAAAAATATATTATATCAGATGTCATACAACGACAAAAACTTTCACTATTTTTCTCTTGTGTTCTGTAGTGTCATCTCTTTTTACAAACAAGCAGTAGTCAGCCAACATAGATGGGTTTGAGCATCTCTTGTATCTTGTTTCCAGCGTCTTGATGTCCTGGTGAAACCTCTCTTCTTGTTCGTCGCTTACTGCACCCAAATTTTCCGGAAAAAAATCCAAATGGGAGTGCAAAAAGTGCTTTTAAGGACATATGATATCCTAGTATTTTATCGGCTTTCAAGAGTTCATCTATGAGGCTTTTATAGTTTTCATCGTTCTTATTGCCAAGAAATCCTTTCACTTAGAAAACAGTTCGAAGCTGCCAATCCCCTTTTATTTAATTTTCCTTGAAAACGGAAATCACCTAGAAGTTTCTTTATTTGAGGTACAACAAATATGCCTCCTTTGAGTTTTATATCACTTAACTGAGGAAATGTTTCTCTTAGGTACTTGAAGTCATTACCTTTTGTCCATTGCTTTGACAAGGTTTTTAGTCCAAGCTTAATATGAGAGGCGGAAGAAGCACCTTTTTGAGTTAACAAAGGTTTATGTTTGAAGTACCAGGTTCAAAAAAAGTTCTGAGACCAATCTTTCTTACTGTAATGTTCTTTTGTTACCCTACTGTTCCATAGACAAAAAAAAACAGCAATAACTTGTGAAACTCCCTTGAAGTCCTAGCAATATACCTATCACTTTCAAATCCCCCCAAGTATCCCACTGTTCATATTTAACGTGATTTAGTATTGTTGCTAAGTGTCATAGGTTTCTTTCATTGTCACTGAATGGGTTAAAGGAATAGATAGGTTTTTGTTTCCATTATAAGGCAAAGCTGCTTTTAGGCTTTTAGACAAATCTATGAAACTACGCCACTCGAAAGGTACAAGTTCCATATTAAGCTCATTCATCAATATCACAACAGACACATAGCGATCCATCCATTATATAAAAACTTGAAATGTTACATTCCGTTTTCGGTAAAGTGAAACATTTGCATTTTTATCTAACAAGTTCCACTGTTGAAGTCTGGGATAAAGAAGTTTCGATTTTTGTTTTGACAATCTCAGGTAACGTACCAAATCATTTAATTAATTCTGAGTTATCAAGTGAGGTTTACTGATAGTTTTTTAAATTTTATTAATGATTTGTTAGTTTGTTTAATGATAAAATGTTGGGTCACAACTGGTGTCCTCAGGAAGTTGTGGATCAGATATTTATGAAGAATTAGAATCCCCGGGAAACATGTTGTCGATGTTTAAAGGTGCAATCAGTACCGGTAGTTCCTGGCTAAGAGGAACTGGCCTAAGTGCAGAAGGCAAATTTGGATATTGAATTTTGTCCCTTTGATTTTTTGAAATCCCTTCTGTTTTAGTGACACAAAAGTAGCGTTCACTTACAGGGTCAGTAGGCTCTCTCCATATCATAGGAACATTAAATATCATAGAATTTTTCTTGCGATGCATCCACTGCACTAAATTTACGTGACAGCTCACATCGCAAATATGAGGAGCCTAACTTTCAGCTTGATTTCAAATTTGGTCCTTAAAATATTAAAGATATGCTTTTTTGACTACTTCCTCAGATATAAATCTAGCTTGTGACTTTAAAATAAATCGTCCGCATATATAACAAAACTTATCCGTCAAATTTTTGCAAAATCGACGACGAGAACTTGCTATTTTATATAAAATCGGCTTAAATACTTGATTGTACTGTAAACAAGATAGAAACAAACTAAGCTATAGAAAACAACAAAACTGCCCTTAAAAGATCATAGATTACCGTGGAAATACCCCCTCTACGGTAATTCCTACATTGTCCAGTCCAAAGTCAGGTACAAATAATTTCAATTAACCCATGATATAAAGTAGGAGCAGATACTTGAAAATAGGCCGTGCTTGGCCACTTCTGTAAAAAGCTGTTTTAATAACTACCTAAATGAAACGAAAAAGAGCATTTTAATCAATGTCATAAAAATCATGTCGACCTGTTTAATTATAAAATTGAATTTAATTTCATTCATTTATCAAAAAATGTTAAAACTTGTTTTCTTTACTGGATCGCCACAAACAAGAAATTAAACGTACGCGTCTGAAATTGCAGAGCATGCCATTTAATGAATGCCTGTCCGTATCACGTCGAGAGTTTTTTGGGTGACCCTCATAATTTAAGGTATTTATTAGAGATCGGGTTTGTTAAAAAATAATCGCATAAATTGTTTCATGCAATGACATGCCTCATGACTTCATTTTATAAAAATATCTAAAAATCGCAAAAATGTTTATAAATTCATTTTAATTATTTTTTGTGAATATGTTCATAAATTGAGGTGATGGCGTACGCCTTTCCATGAAATCATTTATTCTCTTATTTTATAGAACAAGTCCGGGTCTTCAGTTATCACTTAGATAATAAAAAAAGTTTTTACTTTGCTACTTTGAATTAATTTATCTTTACAACATAAATTACAACCAGCCAACTTTCAAACTGACTAATTTAACAAAAATTGATTAATTTAAAATTGGAAACTTTATATATTCTCATGACTGATCGCTTCTCTTTTGCAATCTGGCAGTATTTCTTTTTACGTATTCTCCCTCAATAAATCAAACTCCTACCAAGTTTGTAAATTAAGCTGGTTTGATTGAATCAGTCCTGACGTCGAAATAAAGCTATAAAACTTTCAACGTATATTTCTTTCTTTTTAGGTAGTGCGAAAGTCTCAAATTGTTTCCTTTCAGCGTTGTAATTCTGTTGCTCAAAATCGTGCACATTTCTCAAAATAACCGTCGTTTATGGTTTTTCATGCATCTCACGTTCTGACGATTTAGTGAGAATAAAATTTGTAGGCCCCCTTTTTTTTGACGTCGTGATAAAGGCACCAGTGGCGTTACCTAACAACGAAAAAAAGTTGTATATATGTATATATATATATATATATATATATATATATATATATATATATATATATATATATATATATATATATATATATATATATATATGTCTTTACTGTGCATAAAAAAATATGGGAGAATCTCAGGTATTCGGTCTGTCATATTGAAATGAAAACAAATATTTTTCTTAACATATTTCGTCAGAAATCTTTGGCTTCTGCAAGATGATTTTTTAAGCTACAAAGAAATCTTTGTGAAATGAATTTCTCATCAAATAAGTCTCTATCATCAAATAAACTGTTAGAGATGCAAATTTTGTCTTTTAAACTTCGAAACTTCTTTTTAAAAACAATTTATTTGCGACAACTTTCTTACAGAGTTTACTACAAGCGAATAAGTCAGTTTGAATTTTAAATCTACGGTTTTATACATATAACATGATTATTGTGTATATATATATATATATATATATATATATATATATATATATATATATATATATATATATATATATATATATATATATATATATATATACTTTATACAGCGTCAGCGGTTTTATAGGCACGTAACTCCTCCCTCCTTAAGTCTCGAAAAGAATGGAATTGTTTGCGGGGCTCCTTGTCCTTGGTGTTTGAACATTTGTGTCTTTTTCTTTTTTCTTTCTTCTTTCTTCTTTCTTCCAGATGGAGGTAACATTTTTCTTGCACCTTGTATTTTCTTATAACGATGGAAATTATGACAATTAAACAGATAATAGTTATTATTATATCGAAAAATTATATTGTGTTGGTTATTACTTCTTCTTCGGCGATTGGCTTTAGGTCATTTGCCATATCCCTTATTTTATGTATTTCTTCAAAATTGATTTTCGTTAAGTTTGGTGTGGTATAGATTTTTGTTTCCTTCATTTTTTCTAAAGATACTTCAGGAATGATGAGAGCTTTTCCTTGCTTTATTTCAATGTTATTGATGTAGGTTTTAGAATTTATTTGTAATTTGCAATATTCTGGAATTTAAAAATAAAGTTGGTGATTTAACTTTTAGATGCTGATCAGTTTTACATTGAGAGAAAACTTTTTCTTCCCCGGCTGGTAAGAGTAGAACTTCTTCTTGAGTTACTTGTTCTATGATGAATTCTTCAGTGTTCACTTGGATTGTTGAACATTTTTCCAGATTTCCGGAAAGTAGTTGGATTGTACATTCGTCACGTGAGTGAGGGTCTTCTTGACAAAAGTAACTTTCTTCCAGAAGCGGACAGGTGTCTTTTTCGAACTGGTATGTTCGATCTTCTCGTGCCAAGTAGGGGTATTTAGGTACGATCATAAGATTGTTAAGGATTATTGGTGTGGTAGAAAGTATTATGTACGGTATTAAATGTGGTAGAAGATAAAGATTTCAGGCCTAATTATAGGAACATGAATTGCAAATATTATTTTATTACTAGAAAATGTTACTTGTGTACCTAAAAGTTGGTAATATGTGAAAATGTTATTAAAATGTGGGATTTCATTACTTTTATAAATAATTTTATAAATGGTTTTTACGTAAGTCATCATTTCGTTTAACTCATGCGTCGATATTATAGCATTGTGTAATGTGATCAGTTTTGCGAACTTGATCGCATCTTCGAGATTATCGAGAAAGGTAATAAGATTTTGGCAGTCTAAATTAAGATGTGATGAGATTCCTTGAAAACTAATATAATCTTGTATTGTAGATATAGTTTTATAAGCTGATTGCTGAAGAATCTCTAAGCCTTTTTCCAATTTCTCTTGATTTGTATTTAACATGAAAATTGTTTTATTGTAATTACTTATCAGATTTTTAGAAAGTGATATCTGCTGATTTGTTTCATTTATTATGTTTCGTTGATTTCTTTTTAATTTATTTATAGCACTGTCATATCTCTGGCCATCCTCTGAATCTAGAGTTCCGAAGAGCCATTTATCCACTTTACCAATAACGTTTATTAAACCTCTTTTGGTTCTTAGATGTGGGTACAAGTTCTTTAATTTACTTTGTGTGGTTTCTATCAGGAATTGCGTTCTCAATAATGAGCTTTCCGAGAGACTATGATATGAAATATAATTAGTAATATTTTCTTTATTTAAGTGATTTTTAATAGTTAAAAATTAATTTTCTATATTGATTAATTGATTAATAAAAGGCTTAAGATCTATGTAATGTAGGAAGGTGTGCTTTGTATAAATTATTTTTGCGTTTTCCCAATTGCATTGCAAGAATGGGGTTATTGATGCTTTTGGTTTGAATGTTCTGCTGTTTCGTTTCTTTAGTCAGGAGTATTGCCACGATTATCAGGATTCTCTTCATTGTCGGTTTCCTGCAAATTCGATCTCTTTTTAGCTTTTGCATAAGGTTCCTTTATCGGTGATTACTTTTAACTTATCCTTCTCTTTTATTATTGCTTTTTTAAATTTAGGTTTATCTTTTTCTCTAGCTTTAGTGTTTATGTACACTACTTCTGATTTAAGGAATTCAGGTGGATCGTTTCTATCTAGGTCTCTTTTAGTTATTATTTTCTCTTTAGTTTTTGCGTTTAAATGCTGGATATTTTTATATAATTGATTAGATTGTTCTTTGTGTTTTTGAACATAGTTTGATATTATTTTCTGGTCATTTAGATCGAAAGGGTCGTTGTTATTTATGTGATCTTTAATTATCTCAAACGGGGTATGTTTAGTAACGCTATGGATTGAATTGTTGTATCCGATTAGCTCTTTTTACTATTTGGATCGGATTTAATTGGGGGCTTTCCTCTTTTAAGCACCTATAGTATTCAATCAGGGTGGAATGAAATCTTTCCACGGGTGAATTGGAATTGCTATTTTTCGGTGTTGTGTAGTGAAGTTCAATTTTATAAAGTTTACAAAAATCTTCAACTTCCTTGTTTTTGAATTCAGTTCCACAATCTGTTGTTATTTTTAAGGGTAAGCCATGGTGGGTAATAAAGTTATATATGTTTTCAATTATTGTCGGACCGGTTAATGATGCTAGGTGATACGCTTGACTATATCTCGAGAATGTATCGATTATTGTTAAAAAATTCTCATTTGATATTTTGAACGTATCAATGTGGATATGTTCAAAAGGTTTGGATGAAGTAGGTGTTAGATTGAATTTTATTATGGGTGGACTTCTGTCATATTTGTTCTTTTAACAGATCTCGCAGTTGTTAACATAATTTTCAATATCGTTATACGTTATCGTTAATGCATTTTTCATTTCTGTGATTCCTCAATGACATGTTTTTGTTGTATGATACATTTCCAATTTCTCCTTTTGATCATTGAGCGCTTCGACGTCATTTAAAAATTTGGAACATTGAATGGAATTAAAAGCAGAGTTTTTAAATAGCTTCTGAAGAGTGGTTATGAAGTTTCTTGCAATCCTTGGTTTTTTGAAATACATGGCATACGTCTGTTGGGGGTCGATAAATTCTTTTAAGAATAGGACTATATGTTCAGTTAGTTTACGATTAGATATTGTTACGTACATTCGGCCGTTTTTGAATACTTGTTCGTATCTACACTTAACTGTTTCGATGTCTCCACAAGCAAATATAATTTGGTTCTTATAGGTATTTAATGATCTTTCGGAAATGGAAAGACCAATTATTGGATATTCTACTGAGGTGCACTGTTTCTAAATCATTATCTTTCGGGGGTACTATCTGGATGTTAGAGTGTATCTTTATTTTTTGTTTTGGAGCAAGTGTCTCTTCGAGATCGTCATTATTTAGTTCAGGTAGATTTTCTCTGTTCTGGATTAATTCCTCTATTTCTTTATCTATGTCTCCAGGGTTGTTATACAATGATACTGTTTCCAGAGCATTTAAATCTTGCGTATTTGTTTGTATCCTTGACAATGCGTCGGCTGCTTAATTCAATTTTCCTTTCTTGTATTCTATTTTGTAGTCAAACTCTTCTAGTTTGAGTTTCCATCGGATTAATCGTGAGTTCGGTTCTTTTAATGGGAACAACCAATTCAGTGGTTGATGGTCCGTAAAGATCGTGAATTTATAGCCGAATAAATAAGGTCTAAAGGTCTTGCAGCTCCAAACTATTGCTAATAATTCTTTCTCTATAGTAGAGTAGTTAATTTCAGCTGGGTTCAGTCTCCTTGAAGCGTAGCATATTGGATGATTATTTTGCGATAGTATAGCTCCTATAGCGTAATTCGAGGCGTCGGTTGTTACTTCAAATGGTTTCTCAAAGTCTGGATATGCTAATACTGGCTCGGATGTTAAAATTTCTTTACAGATGTTAAAACAATTTTTAAATTCTTGTGTGTGTATAACTTTTTGGTCCTTTTTTAAATAATGAGTCATGGATTTAGTAATTTTTGCGAAGTTTCGGATAAACTTCCTGTAGTAACCTATTAAGCCAAGAAATGACTTAATTTCTCGCTGCGTTTTTGGTATGGGAAAATTTTGAATCGCTGCAATCTTTTTGCTGTTGGGTTTTATTCCCGAGGGTGTGATGACATGGCCTAGGAACTCGACTTCTTTTCTTAAGAATTCGCATTTGTCTAATTGTACTTTCAAGTTGGCTTCTCTTAATTTTGTAAATACTAATCTGAAGTTTTGTATATGTTCCTGCAATCTGATACTGAAAATGACAATGTTGTCCATGTAAACCATGTATATTTTGTTCTGAAGATCTTTTAGAACTTCGTCCATTACCCTTTGAAAGGTTGCTGGAGCGTTCTTCAATCCGAATGGCATCCTGAAGTATTTATAATGTCCGTTATTTACCGTGAAAGCTGTTTTTTCAATCGATTGTTTGTCTATTTCGATTTGGTGGAAGCCGTTCGCCAAATCCAATGTTAAAAAGTATTGCGCTCGGCCCAGTCTGTCTAAGATGTCTGTTATATTTGGAATTGGGTACCGGTCATCGATAGTCTTCTCGTTTATCTTTCGATAATCTACGACTATTCTCCACTTTTGTTTCCCGGATGCGTCCAGTTTCTTGGGGACGACCCAAATAGGAGATGACCATGGACTAGCTGATGGTCTTATTATATTTTTATTGAGCATTTCATTGATTTGTCTCTGTACTTCTTCCTTATGTACGTAAGGGTATCTATATGATTTTGTGTGTACAGATATTTCGTCTATCGTCCTTATATTGTGTTTTACTTTAGATGTAAAAGTTAGTTTATCATTTTGTTTCAGAAAGACATCAGAATATTGTTTGCAAATTTTTGTTATTTCCTGTTTTTCTTCGTAGTTCATATGCTTTGTGCGAATTAAATTGTCGATATTGATCTTGTTATTATCAGTATTCTTATTTGTTCGAATAAAATTATCAATTGCATATGTTTCATAAAGTTATTCATTAAATTGATCTACTGTTAAAGGTTTGGTTAAGGTTATGGAAATACTTTGATCAGATGAGTTTTGAATTTCGATAGGGACAAAACCATTTCTTGAATATGATAGAATTTGTGGTATGAAAAGATCTTTTATTGTACCTGCTTTGGTAATTATTTCTCCGTGAAAAATATTTACTGGTAAGTTTTTTACTAACTTTTCATGTGGGTTTAAAGAAAATGAAAAGTTTACTTCTTCGGGCTTTCTGTATTTAAAAGGAATTTTTACGAAGTCGTTAATTAATCGTTTGTTTGTCAAGTCGATGTTGAGATTCGTATTTATGAGATCTGTTAGTCCAATGACACCATCAAAATGATCATGAAAATCAAATAAAATGAAATTTATTTTGTAATTTTCTCCAAATTCGGGAAAACAAATATCTGCTTGATACTTTGTTTCTTGACTTCCGACAGCTGTTTTTATTGTATTAGTTGTTTGGTAGATTTTTTCGGGGAAAAATTGTTCTGCGATCGTTGGTCTTAATATGAAACGTGAACTTCCAGTATCTATTAATAATTTTAAATTAAATTTCTTAATTTCTACATATGGAAGTGCGTTGTTTGATGAAATATTGATTTCAATTAAGTTAGGTCTTTTTGTAGGCTTATTTTGGTAAAATTTCCTTCTGTGTCTGCTGGCTCTTCTGCTTGTCCGGTGTAATAGTCTTGTTGAGTAGTACAGTCGTCTTCATAATCCTCCGTGTTTTGGTTATGCTCGTTATAGTCTTGTTCGTAATAATTTGGTGTATCAGAATTAGGATTGTATTGATCGTATTGATTGTATTGATTATTTTGATTGTATTGATTGCGAGAAGAATCATCGTCTTCGTCGTCACAATCGTAATTGAATAGTTCTTGGAAAGTGAAGTTGGGTGGACCGGTCGATTGGAATGGTCTTGGTGTATTTTGTTTTTGGACGTTTTGTATTTGTTGATCTCTTTTCTTTGACATTAACGAAGGGTTCGCGGATGTCGTCGACATGGGTTCCGGTTTCGGAAATTGATTTTGAGGTATTCCTTTGAGAACTTTCAAAGTTCTCGAACGTATAAATCGAACATTTACGCTTGCCACTGCGTCTTCTAAAGATGTCGGTTTCTTTATATAAAGATTATTTCTCAGTGTCCCATTACATCCTGCGATAAACATATTTAATGCTGCTTTAACGTAATGGCTTATCTGGCACGTTTTTTTCTAGCGGCGTCAGAAACATGTTGTTGCTAATTCTCTGTATCACATTACTCTTTAAAAGTTGTAATCTGCTACCGAAACTTAATAAATGTTAATTTTTAAAAGGTCGCGTTCATGTTAATTCTTGGATTAAACAATCTAAGTTCCGTCGGTCTGAAAAACATTGCAATAATGCTTCTTTTAATTTGGCCCAATTGCCTAACTCAAGTCTGTTTCCGACCATAATTTCAGCTTTTTCAATTAATTTTGATTGTATGCACTCGAAAATATGTTGCTTGAAATCGTCGTCATTTAAGTTACCGTATTTTTGGATTAGAGATTCACATTTCGCAATAAATGTGTTTAGTGTGTTGCTGTTACCGTCATAAGATTTGATGTTTTTTATTTTAGATTTAAATATGTCCCAATTGATTGATCTGATATTGCTTGCGCTGTCAATCGAAGATGATGATCTACTATTCATTTTTGATTTATTTCTGCTTACTGTTAAATTGTTAATTCGTTCAGTCAGCTCTTCTATACTTGTGTTCATTGAAATTTTAATTTTATTTTGTTTATTTAATGTTTGATTAATTTGATTGATTTGATTTTTAACCTAATGCCTCTGATAGGCTGTTCCTATAACTAACTTTACTGAAATCCTTAACCAGAGCTTTAGAAAGGCCAATTCTTCTCCTGGACTCTTGCTTTGTCGTTCTGCTCTGCGTTGGGGTTGGGGCTGGTTTTGAAGCCCGTACAGTTCTGTAGTCAGCTTCACCGTTTTTAAATTGTTCTTGTCTTTCGCGTTTAAGGGGTTGAGACCACAAATTTTCGATTTACCACACAATGCGTCACTCAAACGAAAATCACGCGATCCTACCGACTGCGCCAATTTTGTCTTTTAAACTTCGAAAGTTCTTTTTAAACACAATTTATTTGCGACAACCTTCTTACAGAGTTTACTACAAGCGAATAAGTCAGTTTGGATCTTAAAACTACGGTTTTATACATATAAAATGATTATTGTGTTATATATATATATATATATATATATATATATATATATATATATATATATATATATATATATATATATATATATATATATATATATATATATATATATATACTTTATACAGTGTCAGCGGTTTTATAGACACGTAACTCGCATCAACAACTACAAGGCTATATAGCAACTGGACATACAGCTTAAGTCTATCAGGAAGCCTACCTACTGGCGAGTAACCAATGTAGAACAGTTCTCAGAAGGCATCCGGCCTTACGCAGCCTTTAACTGGCGTGACTGATTACCGCTACCGCTCCAATTCGGTTTCGTCACTTATCGTCCGCACCAACGCGACCGGCTCTCATCAAATTGATGTAAATATATTCAAAATTCAATAATTTATAATTTTTAAAATATCATCCGTGGCATAGTTAAAAAAAAATGAGCAAAATTGAAAATACAAATGAACATTAGTCGACGAAACGTGACTGATTACCGCTACCGCTCCAATTCGGTTTCGTCACAGCAGCGGCAGGCCGCTGCTCTTACCGTCCGCATCAACGCGACCAGCTCTCATCAAATTGATGTAAACATATTCAAAATTCAATAATTTAAAATTTTTAAAATATCATCCGTGGCATAGTTAAAAAAAATTTAGCAAAATTGAAAACACAAATGAACATTAGTCGACGAAACACAAAACTTTCAAAAATATATACCATATGATTTGTGAGTGCTTTAAATGTTTAGAATTAACAGAATTATTCTCTAAACTTGAAGATATGTGCCACTAAACACCAAAACACTTTGAACTGCTCGACGCACGTTTCGCTAACCATGTTAGCATCATCAAGAGATGATTTAATCTGCATCATCAGGATTAGGATTAGATTAAATCATCTCCTGATGTGCACGTGCGTCGAGCAGTTCAAAAAAGTGTTTTGGTGTTTAGTGGTAAATCTCTTCAAGTTTAGTGTTTCACACCAAAGGTTCCAATAGAAGAATTGAGCATGAAATTAAAATTATGTCCGGTTTGACGACAAAGAATAGCCAATGTACTGGTGTCGCTTTCATGTTGTGTTGTCCGCTATGACCAATACCGACCAATGACCAATGCCCAACCGACTTTGACTAATATAACAAAACCCGCATTCCCCACAAGGAATCCTTCATATTACATTTATTTAGCACGGGAATTCTATCATTTGTTCTTGTAAACAAATCGCCGGTTCATTTATAGTTATATTTGGATATTTTAATGTTGGTTGTTCAATTAAATTGCTTCACCACTCTGTTAAAGTACTAAGATAATGTAGTTTTTTATGTTTTAAAGCTGCGACATCATCTGTTGTATATTGTAACGTTTTGTTATTTAATAACTACTCCGGTACTCTTCATTTGTAGGCGTTATTTGGTCATGGTTACGGGTTCAGGAAAATTCCAACAAACGATAAGGAGGCGAAAAATGTATATACATGTGTAAAACTTAATCTATTTAATAATGACTTAAAATTAGAAACAATTCGGCTAGAGATGCGGTCAAGAGATAAATTTCACTAATATAGTTAAAACGAATAGTACACTAAATGATACCGTAACAAGCTACATACGATACATTAAATATACTCTAAATATATATATATATATATATATATATATATATATATATATATATATATATATATATATATATATATATATATATATAAGCATGGGTTAGTTGCTTGACCGGGAGGAAGCGCCTCACCCATCCCTTACATTGGAGGGCACATGTTGCGCTTCTGTTGGTGGTTAAACTCATCAGGGTACCGATCTGTGTTCCTATGTTCTCTCGCCAAGAATAGGGAGTACCTCTCCACAATCAAACAACACATATTTTCGCCGACTTCTCGTCGGATGGCTTATATATGGAGTTTTTTTTTTGTTTTCTTTGGACTGCGACCAGTGAGGCAGCAGTAGTTAGGAATTAGACACTGCCGACCGTTGGGTTCCACAATCTCATGTGGAACGCACAACAACCTGAGCAACATAATGAGCATAGGTTAGTTGCTTCACCTGGAGGAAAAGATTCTCGCGGTCAAGTAACTAACCCATGCTACTATCAAAAAAACTCCATATATATATATATATATATATATACATTATTATTATTGTGCTTATCCTTAATGTAGAATCTCAGCTCATGCTGGTCGATATTCAAATGTCAAGATGAAAAAGCAATTCAGTTCCTCTCACCCTAACATAGCATTTTACGAACAATGTGACACGTTTGCAAGAGCACGGCACATTGTTCCACTATGGCAATCGATTTCGAGATACCCAGGCTCTCGAGGTTCTTTGAAAATCTCTTACTTATCAAGCCTTGGGCGGATATAACTAAGGGCACTACATCTACCTTACTCAGTTTCCAATGGTTCTTCAAGCGCTCGATCAGTAGTGATTGGTCTGTCCCAGTAAAGAATAGTATCGTATTATTCAAGTACAGGAGAAGGCGAGTACTTATAATATGGAGGCGCGCTTTCTAATAGCGAGTAATTTAATGCAATATGCTGATGTATGATTTTTGACAGCTGATTATACCATCCTAAATAAGTATTAGGAGTAAGGGCCGGACGACCGCCAATAAGGTGCACAATTGCAATATATGCCTTTCATAATTCTTTGTTCTTGTTACCCTATCGTGAATAAATATTGCGAAACCTTCTGTTTCTGGGTACAACAGTCCATTGGTCAGCCATTTTAGAGACAATTGTTTGTCAAAGGGGTCATCTTCGAGCGACTTAGGAAACCTTCCATGTAATGTTTGTCCTTTCCATTCTCGAACGCAATCCGTGAGTGTTATTCACAAGGCCTCTACCCCCAACTTTCTTGAGATGTATAGTCTTTTCGTAGATGAGTTTGGATGCAGGCATCGGAACTTTGTTAATGTTCGGCGTGTCAACCTATCAAGTTTATCAAGGTCAGTTTCTGACCATTTAGCAATGACAAAAGAATATATCAGTGTTGGCACTGCCCAACCGTCGATCGCTCTAATGAGGTTTCCACTGTTCAGTTTGGTGTTTAAAAGCTTTGTAAGGCTCTTTTGGTATAGAGTGAAAAAGTCATTTTTTAACTGGTTGTGATCAAGTTTTTGCTTTTGAAGTATTCCTAAATATTTGTATGATTCTTCTGGTGGCAGTTGTTGTATGTTACAGATTGTTGAATGTTGACTCTGTACCTTTTCCTTCTGTATGCTAATGGTAGAATATTTGTCCAGTCCGAATGATATTCTAATATCCCTACTAAATGTTTCGATCATTTTTATCAAAGAGTTTAATTGTTCTCTAGTTTCTCTATATAGTTTAAGGTCATCCATATATATTAGATGAGAGAGCTTTCTTGGATTACTCATGTTAAGTTTATATCCAATATTGCTGTTGTTCAGTAGTGTGGACAAAGGGTTCAAGGCTAGACAGAACTAAATTGGAGAAAGGGAATCTCCCTAAAAAAATCCTTTCTCGATATTTGTAGTAGTAGTGCATTGTTGGTCGATAAAAAGATTTGTCTTCCACTTCCCCATCAGACACTTTAATGAATTAATAATCTGGGGGCTAATTTTATGGAAATTCAGAACCTCAATCAACCAATCGTGAGGGAAACTATCGAATGCTTTCTTGTAGTCTATGTAGTAGATATTTAAGTTGCGTTTTCTTTTTCGCGCTTGCTCAAGAACTACAGCATCGATCGTCAACTGTTCCTTGCACCCCATACTTGCACTTATACATCCTTTCTGTTCTTCTTCAAAAATGTTGTTTTTATCACAATGTTGGTAGATTTTTCATTAAGTAGGGCTGTGAACAGTTTATATAATACTGGCAGACATGTGATTGGTCTGTAGTTATTGGGTTGCCTATCATCCCCTTTTTTGAACAGTAGGTATGTATTGCCCTCCATTAAGAAGTCGAGGAAAGTGTCTGAATTTATTAAAACCTTTTTAAATGCATTTGTAAGTACGGGATAGGTGGGTGTAAAGCTTTCAATCCAGAAGTTATACAATCTATCTGGTCCAGGCGCCTTCCAGTTGTGAGTCTTCCTGACAGCAGTGCAAATGTCATTCGCTGTGACATCATTCCACTCCATATCTAGGAGAGAACTTGTCTGTTCTTGAATGGTTTTTACCCAAGGAGCCAATTTTTCGTAGCCGTCTGATTTTTTCCCAACCGATCTCCAATAATCCGCAAAGGAAGACACATCCATATTCTTAAGTTCTGACTTGCTATTACCTTCTGTTTCGAGTTCTCTATAAAATTTCTTTTGGCTGTTTGCAATTACTGAATTTTGATGTTTTCGCTTTTCTAATTTATTATATCTTGCTAGCCTGGCCCCTTTCAATTTAACTTTCTGCCTAAACCGATCTTTTAGATCTAACAATTTTTCTGTCAGGTTAGGATCGTCGAAGTCAATATCAGATTTATTGGCAATTATTTTTGCTTTCCTCACAATTTTATTTGACTGATTACCAGAAAGATACTTTGAGATAATGTCAACTGTCCTCCGGAAATCACTGATATTGTTTTCAGGGCGCGTTTTCCAGACAGGTGATTTTTTTCTGAATACTACGGCCTGTTGCATTGTGCGTATACGTCTTTTGGCCTGAAGTTTCGATGGCAGTCACTACTGCACAATATAATGCAATATGTACATCGCTTACATTTATCATCCCAGATAGATGTGATTCCAAAACTCTGTTAATCTGCATTAGAGTAATACGTTATTTTGCAATACTGCGCAGTACCGGAATTTTTGGTCTATTTAATGGATTTGAGCCAGGAAAACTGGTCAAATTGCTATAAAACCTCTCTCGTATGTTAGAAAAGTTATCAAACGATAAGGCTTCTGGTGATACATTTCGAGTTTGTTCTACTTGTTGCTCCTCTGTCTTCGAGTTAAGAACGCCTATAGTATCTTCTTGATGTTGTTGATATGTAATGTTTTGAATCATTACTGATTTCTCTCTTGATGTTCATTAATTCCGATTCGGTTAGATAGTTTTTCCTTAGAATTAAATTTTTACGGTCGGCTAAATTTTGCTTCGAAAGTTGAGTTTCAGGGAACCTCTTTTTATATTCTTGGTAGAGTGCATGTCTCCATCCAGGTAGCGCGTTATCTCCGCACTGATTTACGTAGTAATAGGTACGCATTACATCAATATTCATTTCGTGTGTCCATCTGATACGTGGAGTGCGTTCGATTCTAGTGACAGCCCTCCTTATTGGGGGCGAGCCAGCAAGTACAGGGGAATTTCGGTCTTCTACTCCATTATTAATTTCCGCTCCCTGTTGATTTTGTGGTGAAGTCTTTGATGTTGCTGGATTTAGATTTTTATCTAATTGTAGATCTAATTGTTGTTCGAATGCCTTTTTCGTTGCCATTTTTGTGGTGCCATAGATTTGGGAACCGCCACTCGCTCCAGATTCACCAACCCCGGACAAATCCTCCCGACGGTTCCGAAGGGTTCTTGTCCGCAAAACCCAATCGCCTTGTATAATATTATTATGTATTTTATTCTCCATAAATATTTTTGGGTTCAAGGGAAAAACGGTCACCCAAGCAGAGCCCCGATTTACCATGGGAAAGCTCCCCCGATTTACCGGAGGGCGCTAGGTATCCAGAGACATCGTTAGAGACACTTTAATCCTGTGCCATTCAGCTCCTCGGCACAATGGATTTCCACCTTGAGCTTGGGGATTTTTTTTAGAGGTTTACTCTTCGCAGCTCGGGAAGGTGGTAGCGCCACTCACCAAGCGGATTCTCCGCCCCCGCCCAATATTATTATCCTCGTACTGAACTCAGCATCTCAGCCTAAGCTGGTCTATATTACAATGCCAAAATGAGAAAGCAATTTAACTCCTCTCACTTAGCATAAAATTTTACGAACAATGTGGCATGTCTGCAAGAGTACTACACGTTGTCCCACTATGGCAATCGATTTTGAGATACCAAGGTTCTTCAAATTTTTTGAAAAGTTCTTACTTATTAGGCCTTCGGCGGATATAACGAAAGGCACTATCTCTACCTTATGCAGTTTCCACTGGTTTTTCAAATCGTACGCAAGGTTTTCATACTTAGTGGTTTTCTCCAACTCGGTTTTCTTGATATTATGAGAGAGTGGCACTGCGATGTCAATTATAAAAGCCATTTTCTCCTTTTTACTAATTAGAACAATGTCTGGTCTATTATAATCGACCGTTCGATCTGTTGTGATTGGTCTGTCCCAGTATAGGATTGAATCAGATGATTCCAATGCGGAAGAAGGTGAGTACTTATAATATGGAGCAGGTGCGTTATCTAATAGCGAATACTTTAATGCAATTTGCTGATGTATAATTTTCGCCAGCTGATTATGTCTTCCTAAATAAGCATTAGGGGCTAGAACTGCACATCCACCGATAAGGTGTTCAATCGTTTCCCCCACTATACCGCACTTCCTACATCGGTCGACAACATCCATGTGTAGTATATGCTTTTCATAGTTCCGTGTTCTTACTACCTTATCTTGAATAGATGTCGCAAAACCTTCTGTTTCTGGGTACAACAGCCCATCGGTCAGCCATTTTAGAGACAATGGTCCATCAATGTTATCATCCTCGAGTGACTTTGGATACCGTCCATGCAGTGTCTGTTGTTTTTATTCACGGACACAATCCGTAAGTGTTGTTCTACTATCAACACGATTCAATTTATCTAGGTTCAACGGGGTGAAACCCCGGTCCTCCTTAGCAACCAACTTCATTAGCGTGCTGCTTGAATTAATGAAGCGTTCTCTCATCTTACTCTCCTGGTTCAGACAAAGGTTCTTAATGTTCACGAGGCCTCTGCCTCCCAACTTTCTTGGAATTATTATTATTATTATTATTATTATTATCACAAACATGATTCATCGATCATCTCAGCCTAGGCTGGTCGGGTTTACAATGCCAGAATGAGAAAGCAGTTCAGCTCCTCCCATTCAGCTTAGTACCTTACGAACAATGTGGCAAGTTTGTAAGAGAACTGCTCGTTGTCCTACTGTGGTAATCGATTTTGAAACACCAAGAATTTCCAGATTTTTGGAAAAGGTTTAGCTTACTAGGCCTTCGGCGGATATAACAAAAGGTAACACCTCTACTTTCTGAAGTTTCCATTGATTTTTCAGATCAATTACAAGATTTTCGTACTTCGTGACCTTTTCCATTTCAGTTTTTCTGATGTTATGAGAGAGTGGTATCGCAATGTCAATTATGAAAGCTCTCCTCTGCTTTTTGTTAATTAGAACAATATCCGGCCTATTATAGTCAACCGTCCGATCTGTTGTAATTGGTCTATCCCAGTAAAGAATTGTATCGGCTGACTCAAGTACGGGGGAAGGCGTGTACTTGTAATATGGTGGAGGCATCTTATCAAATAGCGAGTGCTTTAAAGCGATTTGCTGTTGTATAATTTTCGCCAGCTGATTATGCCTGCCTAGGTAAGCATTAGGGGCAAGGACTGGACACCCTCCAACAAGGTGTTTAATTGTTTCTCCTACACCACCGCACTTCCTGCACTTGTCGACAACATCCATGTGTAGAATATGTCTTTCATAATTTTTTGTCCTTACTACCTTATCTTGAATAGCTGTCGCGAAGCCTTCTGTTTCTGGATATAATAGTCCATCGGTAAGCCAGTTTAGAGACAAATATTTGTCAATGGAGTCATCCTGAAGTGATTTAGGAAATCTCCCATGTAATGTCTGTTGTTTCCATTCTTGAACGATATCCTTCAGTGCTGTTCTACTATCAACACGATTTTGTTTATTTAGATTTAGTGGGGTGAAACCCTGGTCCTTCTTAACAACCAGTTTCATTAGTGTGCTAGGTGAACTAATGAAGCGCTCTCTCATCCTATTCTCCTGATTGAGACAAAGATTCTTGACATTCACAAGCCCTCTGCCTCCCAACTTTCTTGGAATATATAGCCTTTTTGTGGACGAATTGGGATGTAAACATCGGAACTTTGTCAATGTTCTTCGTGTCAATCTATCCAGTTCATCAAGATCTGCTTCAGACCATTTAACAATGCCAAAAGAATATGTCAGAGTTGGCACCGCCCAGCCATTGATCGCTTTAATGAGGTTTCCACCGTTCAGTTTGGTGTTTAAGAGTTTTGTCAGTCGTTTTTGGTACAAAGTGGAAAAATTCTTCTTTAATAGGCTATGATCAAATTTATGATTTTGAAGCATTCCTAAATATTTGTATGAGTCTTCTGATGCTAGTTCTTGTATACCGCAGACTCTTGAATGTTGTTCTTTTATTATTCCCTTTTGTATGCTGATAGTGGAGCATTTCTCGAGTCCGAATGACATTTTGATATCCTTACTAAATATTTCGACTGTTTTTATTAATGAATTTAGTTTCTCTCTTGTTTCTCCATAGAGTTTTAAGTCGTCCATGTATAGCAAATGAGATAATTTCCTGGAATTCCTCATGTCAAGTTTGTAGCCAATATTACTATTGTTAAGTAATGTCTGCACTGCCATCAAGAAAACTCAAAACTGGAAGACACCTGGGTCAGATGGATTGCACAACTTCTGGCTCAAAAACTTCACAGCTGTTTACCAGGTACTTGCTGATGCATTTAAAGAAATAATGGTGAATCCTGATACTTTCCCCTACTTTCTGATGGAGGAAAATACATATTTGTTATATAAAAAGGGTGATGCTA
This sequence comes from Cosmopolites sordidus, assembly GCA_031761425.1. Lineage (NCBI taxonomy): Eukaryota > Metazoa > Arthropoda > Insecta > Coleoptera > Curculionidae > Cosmopolites > Cosmopolites sordidus. The sequence goes on along the minus strand of JARFXV010000426.1, from coordinate 152,014 downwards.
ACCAACCCAGTAACTATAGACCGATAACATGTTTATCCGTGTTGTATAAATTATTCACAGCCCTGCTCAATGAAAAAATTTACCAACATTGTGACTATAATAACATATTAGAAGATGAGCTGGATGACACATGTTTCGTCTCTCGAGGTTCAGACTCTTCAGGGCGCCGACATATACCATACTATCAAGAATAGGGAGACCCTATCCACAGCCAACAACCCATGTCCTCGCCGACCTCCCGTTGGATGGCGTATATATGTAGTGTTAGATGTTCTTGGACTGCGTCTAATGAGACAGCAGTAGCTGAGTGTCATCACACACCCAGCCGTTTAGTTCCACAATCTCATGTGGAACATACAACAACCTGCGTCTCTGCCTAAATGAACACTTTTGTTGGTTGCTTGGCCTGGAAGGAGCCCCACCTATCCCTTCAACTGGATGACCAGTTCAGCTCAACTGGTTTTGGAGATAATTGGAATGGGAGATTTATACATATTTTTATAAAAAACAGACAATTTACTATATATTTTGTTTATTGTTTATATATACTGCTGTTTAAAATTAAATTTACACTTTAAATTTCCATCCGGTATGTGGTTTTTTACCAATTAACTGAATGATATAAGGTGGTTGGCAGATAGGTATGTGATTGCTTTTCCGGGAATAACTAAAATGAAGATATAACAATAAAGGCAACAAACATTGAGTGTATTTTTATGTGCGTTCAAAAAGAAATTTTATTTTATCTCCATGACAGTTAAAATGATTTAGATGGTTTTTTACCAGTTATAGTATTCGTTAACTTTCAGGTAAATTTAGAAATTCAGACTTATATTTATTCTTTCTATTACAAAAAAATGCGTTACGATCTTCGATCTAAAACGTCTCTGTCTATCATAAAGATGTTGCAAGTATGATTCTTTAGATCGCGTGCTGCCAAATTTCACACACCTGTGTTTAGTTGTTTGTTTATTGAGATCGTAAAAAGCAAATTAATGTTTACATTTCCTTAAAAATGGATTGAACTCCAAAGTTAATAAATAGTTCTGTTACAATTCTGTTGCTGTTAGAATAGACATATAAAAAGAATTAAATTCCAATTTAAAGGTTTGTTTTACTCTGGTTTTCGACTATAAGAAAGGTGGGCTACTGAATTTGAACATAGTTGTGCATCCATTGAAAATCTCAAAATGTCCAAAAACTACGGCTACGGTTGACAAAATCGTCACAAAAATCCACAATGTCATTTTAAATTATTGTCGATTGCAGATACGCGAGCTTGCTGGACTTTTACATGATGTTTAGTATATTTTACATGATGTTTTGGGTATGAAAAAGCTTTCTGCACGATATGTGCCGCGTTTGCCTAGACGCTTCCGAATGAGCATATTTCAAGAATGTTTAGATTTATTTTAACGTAATACTGCTGATTCTTGAATGTTTTAAAATAGTAAATGAAACATAGATTACCCAACAACCCAAACAGTGCCCACAGGTGACAGTGCTCCAAAGAACAGGAAAACTGCAATATAAGTCATGGCTATGGGATTCCCATGGTATGGTGATTATAGATTACTTGTTCGTCTAAATATACGTCTCGAGTTACGCTTCTCAGTGTTTGCATATGCGGTATATTTATCAAATTTGACTCCTTCAGATTATTTCTTCTTCCTAAACCTGAAGACATGGCTCGCTGGACGAAGATTCATTTCAAATAATGAGGTTAAAGTTGAGATAACCGCTTATTTTGCAGAATTGGATAAATTGCATTATAGTGGGGCGATTAAAAAGTTGTGATGTGAAAGTTATGAAAAGTTGATGTATACAAATCTCAAGATTTTAGTACTTTTTTTGTTAGAGGGAAGAATTAGTCGAGGGGGACTAATTGAAGGAAAAATCTATGTTATTAATGCAAGGTCCATTAATGAGCTAAAACCTAACATCTAAGCTGCTATACATTTTAAAAAAGTTTTGTATTCGATACAAAGAATCGTGGCTCTACATTTGATTGCTAATATTATGGGTTTATATCAATCGCGTTTTTATTAAAAAAAAACAATCAAATCTCGTTGAAAAGTTTATTATCTTGGCGTAAACCATAAAAAAGGTTACCTCAGACTTGCAACGAGTCATGATTAGTTTATATTTTTTTAATAAATAGTAATTATTCAATCGTGGGAAATTATTTCCGATCACTTTAACATATCCAAGAATGAGTATATTTAATAATAACTTACGTGGTAGTGGATTCTCCCGACACAACACATTTCCATTTAATGATACTTGCGTAATTTCTGGAATATTTTGCTGACTGGGGAAGTACACAGCATAAACAACCTGGGCATACTTATTAAATATTAAATCCTGTGGGTTGGATAGAAGTTGGATACGCAGTTTCTGAAAATTATATTAGAATTTCGCTTCTCTTTCATAAATTCTATTTATACTAATACTACTTACGTCTTGTGAGCCATAAATTCCATAGCTTGTAGCGTTAACCTGAAGATTCAAGCTACTTTCTCCTTCAAGGTTTAGAAATATTTCGCCATATATCTCACCATTTTGATCTTGAACATATCTAAAAACATAATTCGTGTTTTAATACAGGGTAGCTGCATAAAAGTTTCTGGTTAAAGAGCTGATTTATTTTTCAAGTCTTCCAAGAAAGTAAAGTTTGTTTCATCCCATCTGAGCTATTTTGAAGCGAGCTAACTAAAAGGTAGTCTAAATATGACCGGCATCATTGATTCTGCCGCCAAGTGTGAGTTACGAAGCGTCATTCGTTTTCTACAGGCAAAAGGGAATAGCAGAGTAAAAATTCATCGCAAAATGAACACCGTTTATGGTACAAACTGTATGAGTACTGGTGTTGTGCGTGAATGGTGTAGGAAATTTAAAGAAGGCCAAATTGATATTCATGATGAAGGTGGATAAGGACGCAAGTCGGTCACACGTGAATATCTTGTTCAACAAGTTGTTCTCTTGTTGTACCCTTGACATTTTTCTGAACGATGTTAATTCAACATTCTTTTTCCCAGATTATTATTATAATTAGATAAATATTAGAGATACGAAAATACGGATATAGTCGTTAAAAAATGTTTTATTTGTGAATAAATAAAATATAAGTGTGTCGGAGAAGCAATGGGCGAATATTTGACAGAATTCCATCATATAATGAAGAAAACCACCGAATTGTAAGCTCCTTTATTCCAGATGTTTATAAATTACTCGAAAGGCGTATAATCGCGTACAAAAAGTAGTAATATACGAGACCATGAAGGAAATGGAAATACCAGCTTAGCTTATTAAATTAACCCGGATGACAAGGCTGAACACAAACAGTAGTAAAAATCCAGCTACACACCACGGTAAAATTTGAGATCGGAGAAGGTTTGGCGGGTATAGATTCACACCAGTTCTGTTTAACATTGTATTCAACAAAGTCATCAGCGAAATAGTCATAGACGTAAATAGAACAACGATAAATACCGAAAAATAGATTGAAAAATAAGTTAAAAACTGTATTTAGTTCGTAAAGATGCATCTGTTAATGTGAATATTGTTTCTACATCATCGCAATTAATTGTTTTCTGCTGGTAATATTCCAGGTTAATTACACTGATAAACATTGTTTTTGTCACATGATTTTTGTAATGATATCATAATTGTATTTATCTACTCTCATTACAAAAACAATGTTATTTTTTTTCAGTCACTCTCAGTTTTTTTTGTGACAGCTACATATTCAACTTCACCTCGTTTACGTGCTTATATTTGAATAATATTTTTGAATTTAGAGAGCTATCATGGTCAACAAATTTAAATTTACTGATATTTGTTAGGGCTATAAATATGCCACGAAAGTGTTTAAATCATCCGGATAGTTCTTGTTATGTATGCATGGAAAATGTATTTTTATTTCTCAACGTCGAAATTTCACACCATTAGTAACCAAACATTATTTGGGTTACTTTGATTTTCCTGTGCTCTATCAAGATATATCCTGGATCCCACATATCTGCTGTATAACATGTGTGAGACTTCTTCTGGGTTGGGCTAAAGGATCTAGATAAATGCCCTTTACTGTTCCAATGATTTGGACGGAAACAATAGATTACGTAAGTTATTGATATTTTTATTTTGACTGTTATAAAGAGTATCCAACTAAGTCGAAACACACCATAAAGAATCCAGACTTTTGTCATCTGCAAAAGACCAATCCCACATAGTGTTGCGTGTGACGTCACCTCCAAATCCATTAGGAAATCAAGAAACTGTGGCTAGCCAAGACGATAACTTAGAGACAGAGTGTGACCCAACTTATGAATCAAATACTCTAAAAGAACTACACTTATCATCGACACAAGGTGATCTAAATAATTTGGTACCTGATTTACATTTATCTAAAAAACTGACTGAGCTTTTGGGATCTAGTCAGTACACAAATTTTCTATTTTTGCCATCGTGACGACGAATTGAAACTTTATTTTTCTATAGCAGATGATTTGGTCTATTGTAATGGCATTCATGCACTATGGAAACTGTTAAATTTTGATTACGATTCAAGTTACTGGCGATTGTTCATTGGCTCATCAAAAACTAGTTTCAAAGCAGTATTTTTGCACAATGGAAACATAATTCCTTCAGTACCTACAAAACCATGAAACTTTTTGAAAAAGTCATACAGTCGACTGCTGTTTACTTTCGGGCTCATACGCATAGATCCAAAATTCGTCACATGTGCAGATGTATACACGGTTTTGACGCACCACGATTGTATTTTTTGAACATTTCTTTGCACCAATCGACATGAGCCCTTTTTGAGCTATTGTCAAATTATATACAATCCCACACACACTCATCTTTTTCACGGCTAAATATTCATGTAAAATCTTGTGTATGCCTCAATCTCACGGTATGTCACATGAAGATCTTGCTTAATCAGTTCGCACAAAGTATCGATATTTTCTGGCACAACAACCGATTTTGGAAGCCTTTTTAAATTCGTCCGTGAGTGAACGACGGCCAGGATTGAATTTACTAAACCAGTGATATAGTGATATATAGTGAGTTATAGATGGTGTTTCATCGCCAAAAATCGAAGTGAGTTGATCGATGCACTGTTGTTGAGATAATCCACGTCGAAAGTCGTAGTAAATCATCACACGAAAATTTTTACTAGTTGATTAAATTATTTAACTGAGATGAAATTTTTAAGTCGCTATACAACATAAATATCGTCCAATTGACAGAAGGTTCTGAGTACGTATACTGTCAACAATGTTAAACTTTACGATGTATGCGTCAGATACACCATCGCGTCTAGCAACACCATTGTTGCCAATTCCGGATGGCAACAAAATTTAAAACCAATTCTGGACGTTTAGGTATTTCTTTATGATTAAATGAGTTTATAACGAAATTCCATTGATTAGGTTCTTATTGAAAAGTCTCCTTGTGTTAGTTTTAAAAGCAAATAAACTTACTAAGTGTCCGATCTTTTCTAGTTTGGATAATATTTCAATATATTTTTGTATTATTTTTACTCTTACTGTTAAAATAACGTTAAAGTGCTTTAATTTTCTTGTGCTATGATGTACGGATATATAAAATTCCATCAATTTTCAGAAATATTAATATATTTTTCGTCTCGTTTTTGGCTGTAGATGACATTGCAAACCGAACTGTATATCTTCTTCATACTTGTAAAGTTTTGGGGTTGTTTGATAAAATGAATTTGGGCGAGTACTTGGGAAAAAATTGAATTGTATTATTTATTTGTAATTTTTGCATTTTGTAAAGCATTAAAAATGGTAGAAAGTAAAAAGCATTTCCGACATATCGTGCTGTTTTATTTCCGAAAAAGCAAGAATGTTTTGCAGAAGCAAAAGAAAATATGTACTGTTGACGAGTCCATTTGCCGTAAGTGGTTCCAAAAGTTTCGTGGAAAGAATTATAATCTTAGCGATGCACCACGTCCTGGACGACTGGTGGAGGCTGAAGACAATGATATATTGGCTTAGAAAAACTCTTGGAATCAATCAGTTAACGGTATCAAGACGATTTCGTGAATTTGGAATGGTTAGCGATGCCAATGAGTTAAAGAAGAAAAATTTAATACACCGAATTTCCACGTATTTCTATTAAACCTCAACATAATCAATCATTTTTTAATGCGGATCTTTGCAGATGATGAATGTTAATTTATGTTAAATGGCATGAATTGTTAATGGATGTTAAACGCAAGAGATCAGGCTATGAAGGTAAAAAGGGTGAGAAGAAGGCTATGCTATGCATTTAGTGAGTCTGGAAAGGAATCGTTTATCATGAGGTGCCATGTGAAAACCAAATCATTAAATTGAAAAAAAAAATCGTAACTATGGGGTTTAACGCCAGCAACCGACCAGAAGCAGCCTGAATTAGTCAACAAGAAGGACAATGCGTTCCATCGAAACAATAATATACCACACGTGTGTTTGGCCACCTGACACAAACTTTTTCAATTTGATTGGGATGTTTTGATCTATCCACCGTTACTCTTCCAACCATTCACATTCCAATTACTATTTATTTAGATCACTTCCAAACAGCTTAGGTGGTAATAATTTTACTTCCATATAATACTTAAAAACCTGGATCATTTTTTAAGTCAAAAATCTCCGGACTCCGAAAGGTCATCCAACAGAATGGCACATGCAGTACTGATTTTTCAATTTTTCTCAAAAAAAAAACAGGAGGAACTTTTGCATCAACCCAATATAATCATATATCATATTATATATCACAGGCAGATTATTTAAATCAAATTCAATTTTACCTCAAATCAATTTTGAAATCAAATAACTGCTGTAAAAAGTTACAAAAACAGTTGTAAAAACATACAAGAAATATAAATTTAACTGAGATAGCCAAAACTTAATGGATTATAACTTTTTTTTTAGATAAAATCATCAATAATAAAACCATTCATTTAATATATCTTGTTAAAAATATCAAGAATGCAGCGTACAAAACTATTACATATACAGGAAATGTTACCAAATTAGTTTATAAACATTTATCCAAAAGCGATATAAATATTACTTTCGTCTTGGACGCTCATTAAAAACAATAAAAATCAAACAAATATACTCTAAATCAGGAATTTATTTAACTGAGAGCGGGTCATTTCCAAAAGTCTATGTTGAACAAAACAGAAGGTCTTTCTCTACTAGTCTCAATAAACATAAAGTGAGTTATATTAAATAATAAAATAATTCTCATTATGCTGATCACTTAAGGTTAGGAAATCATACTTTCAATGATAATTTTACAGTGTTCCATAATGAAAATAATTCTAACAAAATTAAATCTTTTAGAGAGCTTAGAAATTAATAAAAGAAAATAATAGGATATTTTCCTTTATGACCAGCTGGATGGTTTACCGTTATTAAACTTATATTGCCCTCTTAGACGTTGAAAAAATGGATTTCCCCACTATCATCCTTTATGGTATTATTAGGTCAATGGATAGTTTAGGTTATAATTACTTTTCTTACAGTTAGTTTAACATAGTTTATATTTTAAAAAGACACTGTGTGTGGAAACAATTGTTATACATACAATTTTTAATATAGTGGAAATTTCAGATATTAATATTTGCATATTTATTTAGAAGAAATATTTTTATAAGCATGCTTGGTTGTTTCAGCTTTTGTAACAATGCAACATTAACAATCTGCAATGATCATTTTAATAATTTAAATATTCTGTTTTGTATCGTCATCTGTCTCAATGTCAAGTATATCCTTGCATCGAGTCGCTTTTCTTATGAGGAGTAAGATGGAGTGAATAGAATAATCAGAGGTTACCATTTCGATTAGAAGTATTATATATGCATCGTATTATATATGCATCGTACAAGTATTATATATGCATCGGACATGAGATTTGTAAGCAAAGCAAAATAAAATACAAGGAGATATAGAATTAGGACAGAACTTTATGGACAAACTAGTTGAAAGAAAATCTACCTAAAACAGCAGACTACAAAATGAGATACACTTACTTCAATGTTGTTTCTACGCTAATGATGCGGTACTTATTGCTCACTCAGAAGACAACCTACAGATACTACTTTACTTAGTGCTGCCGCAATTAAATATGACCATTAACATAGAAAAAAACCAAATGCCTAGAAGCATCTAAAGAGCAGACAGTGTGCAAAATAGAGATCGAACTGAAGATTATAGAGCAAAGAAACCACTTTAAATATATGGTAGCTAAAATAACCAGTTTTGAAACTCTATAAAATAAAGCCAGAGTAGAAACAATGAGAGCACCCCGAATATCGCTTAAAGGACATCATATGCAGGAATACATGCCTCAACACACATAGTAAAATAAGAATATATTAACTAGCAATTAGACCTATCATAACATACATAGTTGAAACAAGGCCAGATACTTCTAACACAGCATTTGAGGTCAATTGTTCAAATAAAAATAATAAGAAATATTCACGGAAATTTATGAATGATGCTTGAACTCGAAGATTGAGCATTTTTCACAGCTTTGAGAATGTTTTCTTTATTTTTTATGATGGAAAACAGGACTTTTTAAAAATAGCTATTACTAGTGGTACCATCATTTGACGGGGGTAAACGATGAAAAGGTGCATCCTTTACTGACGTTCTAACAAAATTGACATGACATGACATTCGAATCATGAGAAGCTAAGTTATCGCGCTTAAACTGTCAGTGTGTTTATACCATCGGTCGAAAAATGAACATAGAACAAAGAGCGAATATTAAGTTTTGTTTTAAACTTGATAAAACATTCACGGAAACATTTCAATTAATGAAACAAGTGCGGATTGTTTATCCCGAGGCAGAATTCAAGAATGGTTTAAAGGATTCAAACAAGGTCGTGAGGACATCAAAGACGACGAATATTCTGGTCTGAAAAATTCCATGCTTACTCAAAGTAACATTGAAATTGTACGTGAATTTATAAAAAAAAACAGCCAAAATCTTCGTTGCGATACATGGAAATGGAATTACACATGTCCAAAAATTCAGTTCATCGCATTTTGACCAATCATTTGGGACTTTGGAAGGTTTGTGCACGCTTTGTTCCACACAAATTGACTGACGATCAAAAGTTGCTCTCAACCCAACATTACAAGGACTTGATTAAAGAGTCGAAAAATGACGACAAATTCAAGTACACCAGTGCTACCGGTATGAGACATGGTGTTTTTAATCTGATACAGAAATCAAGCATTAAAGTGCCGAATGAAAGCATCCAAACGAGACAAATCCGAAAAAAGCCGTTTTGAGAGGTCAATAACCAAAACAATGTTGATACAATGTTCCTACGATTTGGAGGAAATTGTGCAGAGGGAGTTCGTTTTACATGGTCAAACGATCAATGCTGTATTTTATCTTGTTTTTATAAAGCATCTGTGGTCGGGTATTCGTCATGTGCGACCACATTATAGTCAACAAGGCACCTGGCGCTTGTTGCACGGTAATGCGCTGCCCCATCGCTCAACGCTCATCTCTGATTTTTTTACCAAAAATGGTATTTTAACCATCAACCATTCAACATACTCGTCTTATTTGGCTCCCCGCGACTTATACCCCTTCGAAAAACTTTATTTGCCGATGAAAGGATACCGTTATGCTGACATATCTTTGACCGAGTTCAATATATATATATATATATATATATATATATATATATATATATATATATATATATATATATATATACTTATATATATATATATATATATATATATATATATATATATATATATATATATATATATATACTTATATATATATATATATATATATATATATATATATATATATATATATATATATATATATATATATATATATGACACACGATAGAATTATGAACGAGGATCTTCGATAACGAGGTAAAACACAATATATAGGAAGTTGGTTAAGACAGCGAATAAGATACTGGAATAAACACATAAGCAGAATGAACGAAGACTTGAAAGAAATTTAACAATTCCGTCGGAAAAATAATTCAGGGTAGCCCACCAAACTGTTGGAGCGGATGTTGGATATCCTCGTCCGAAAAGGTATAAGAAGGTTAAAATAGGTAGTGACCTACCTTATGGTCATCCACATTAGAAAGAAAGAAAAAGAACAAGTAAAATACAAAGACGACAAAATATATAAATAAGAATGAGGTTTTGGAAAAACAGTCAACGATAACTACTCTTAACAAAATCTAAGATATATTAATATGGATGACTATGTAACCAGAATACCCAAAGGCTCCATGAGACTTTGGGTATTCTATATAGCTCCAATACGAGAATAGCTCCAATACGAGCTAGCAGAGAATATGTATACCAAGAAAAAATTAGTAAGAAGGAAGCAAAAACATGGCGAGTGAGAAGCATAGAAGAGGAGGTAGATAAGCTCACCAGTCTTATACCTTAAGGCAGAAGGATTTCTGATTAATACTAAGATTAAGTAAAATTATTCCAATAAATTGTAATAAAACCTATATTAGCTGTACCAGCATTAATCATAATTATAAGCAATTCTATACAACAAGATTTCAATTATACTTGCCTGAATGCGTTACGACATTTTTGATCAGAAAAAATAACTGCTCCTGCTGTTAGGGCAATTCCAAGGGCGACGATCAATCCGATTTGCTTACAGTACATTTTCGATCTAGGTTACTAACGAAAATTATAATTAAAATTCAATATATAAGGTAATAAACTTTTCTCCATCAATGTTATGAGTTTCTTTATTGGCGATTGTTTATTGTAATTTTTATTTCGTTTTGAAATAATCAATAAAATGTTATGCCCATCATATCGTAAAAAGTGTTTTTAAAAAGAACCAGTAGAAATTATTTAGTTTTTTCGAAGAAAATCATCATCAAATTGGTTATTAAAAAATCATATTTACTTAGTTGGTGATCATGGTAGCGTCACCTTTTCAATTAAAAGGTGGAATGTTAGGAAATACTAGAAATAAATGATTTTACCGAATAATCCATAATTTCTGGTATTTTATAACATCTTAAGTGTTTTAAATTATTTTTGTGTCTGTACCAGACAAGAAACAAAACAACATTTTACACTATTCTGTTTTTATTAATATTCTTTTAATTTCAAGTAGATACAATTCCTATGTGTTTTCACAGAAGAGGGTATGACATTTTTGAATATGCGTAGGTGACTCATAATTATTATCTTTAACACAGCAGTTTTTAACACAAAAAATGAAACAACATTTTGGAGTTGTCTTTTATTTACATTACACACAAAGTTTCAAGAGTATTCCATTTGTCCAAGATTTATTGATTTTAATATGCAATAGTTTTTGCATTTAATTAAACATTAATAAAATTGAAGTGAGAACTGGTATAAGTATGTTTATTAAGTATGATTGATTCTGCTCCTTCATTTCGAATAATTATAATTGGTCCCGAGATTTTAACATATGTACTCAATAATGGAAGGATTACAGTAGAATGTATAAAAGAAATATGTGTCTTTTCAGTAAGTTGTGTCGAAAAAAACATCCAAAGATGTATACTTCAAACTTCGGATGCATGATGTTCGCCATATAGGCCCTGGTCTTCATTATCCTCCATATTAATTAATAACCATTTTTGCTACTAGATAAAGAAATCGGAAAAAGAGATGAAATGAAAACTTAACGTTTTACAAAAGCCATATTTCTAATTATGTTTCAGTTTTAAGTTCTAATTCAGGAGTTATTACAATCCTAATAATTTTGTTGATTACCTGATTTAATTTTCTCCACATCTTCTTATTTTTAGACTTTTTCTTTCATCTATTGATTTTCATAGTCTCTATATCTCTTTTTACTCTTACCTTAACACTGCGTTATTCGCGCTCAGATTCAAATACGGGTGCTAGCCCTGTATTCCACGATATACAATGATACATTCTAGACAACAAGCCATTTGTGTCGTGAGTATTCTCTAAAAATAAAATAAAATGACAAAACTTTTGTACATATTATATATTTATTACTCATTATCTGTTTAATCCTCAACATTTAGGTTTCTTTGCATACATCCTTCTAGACACACGAAAGCGGAATGTTGCAAACAGAGATAAGAACCACATGTTTTTCAATTATATTTTGTTAGATGCGTTTCTTTTTCTTCATTTGACAAGGTTTACAATGCTTTCGACAATTGTTCCTCTGACTACTTATACATATGTAACGTATTTGTTTTTGACAGTCACTCTTTTAGACGCAAAGACATTCTCATAGTCAAAGAAGGTTTTGTTGATCTTCGTATAAGATGCTCTTGCAGAAGTTCTCTCCCAAGAATTTTCAAAAATATTCTACGAGGTGGTGTATCATGTTCAGTACTCAAATTTATTAGCCGGGCATTTACACCGGCAACATTTAACATTAAAAAAAATCAGCATCGGCCATCGCCGGGTGTTTCTAACTACATTGTAAGCAGAACACATTTTATCAACAATTTCCGGCTTTTTCTTTATTCCAGTTTCTTCATCTATAACACCGTCATGATGCATGCTGGAAATCACTAACACATTCTTTTTATTTCTCTTATTCTGAGGAACGTAGGATACAAGTGTTCCTTCCTTTCTATTGACACTGGAAAATATTTATCGGTGTTTTATATATTTTAGTGGCATAAGAATTTGCCACTTGTTCTTCTTTAAAGTTCCAACGAATGACAAATGATTATCTGTTAGTGTCTCTAGAAGCGAAACTTCGTCACTAAACCAATTGTCGCGGTAATGTTGCGACCTGAATTTTTTTTGCTTAACAGATAAGGACCCTCGGGCTGCTTTCCGGCATAAATCTTCATGTTACAGGTATGAAACATCTTAGAATCGACAAGAACAAACATTTTTATTCCATATTTTGCAGGTTTTGATGGAATATATTGGATGAAGGAACATCTCCCTCTAAAAGCTTCAAGTTTTTCATCTAGTGTGACATTCTCACCAAATGAGTATGAAGACTAACAATTTACCACAAACTGTTCAAAAATTTCAAGTATGTGTGCTAAGCGGCCATATTTTCTTCTTTCAGCCCTTGTTTCTCTGTTATCAAATCTGATTGATTGAAACAAAATTCTGAATCTTTTCAGCCTTATTGTCATACGAAATATTTCAACACCAAATCCGTCTGTCTCCCACAAATCTTTTAAATTTAATCTTCCATCGTTGTAGTGCCCAGCTATGTATAAAAGTCGAAAGAAGGCTTTAATTTCGACTTATCGGTAAGTGATGTATCCCTGATACGACTGTATTTTTCCTTTACATTGTAAATATATTGATTGGTAAATTTTGCAACTAAGTCTAACATATTTTCACTAATGAGACACTACCAGCATTCCAAAATATTTGCAGCATCTTTCGCATCGTCGATAACACCTGGAAGTTTCTTGATTAAATTTTGCTTAGTAGTTCTTTTTCTGGAAGGAAATGGAACTTTCTTCCAAGAAAACCGCTCTACAATTTTTTTATTACTTTTTCTCGTAGCTAAATAAAAGTTTTCTTCGTCTTCTTCAACAGTAGAATCGATTTCTAGTAGAATCGACATCACTTTGTTCAGATTCTGAATTTTCCTGTCTTTCTTCTACTCGCTCAGATCCATCTGTGCCATATTCCTCTTCGACATCATAATCGATGGATTCGGGATTTTGATTTTGGTGTTCATTCACATCGTCTTCACTCCATTCGTCAAATAAAAGTTTATGTATTTCTCCAATGTCCTTTTCACTTTCCAGATTGTAAAACTTCAGGTTTGTAGCCATTTTGCCTGAAGAAATAAAAATACCGCTGACGACTAAATACAAAATATACAAAGTTACTGGCGTTGTATCCATAAGATACAATACCTTTTTAATTTTTACTAAAAAATCAAAATAAAAATGACAGATATCAAGCATTAACAAACAATGTAACATATCAAAAATACAAAGAAAAAATCAAAAATATAAATTGTATAATACTAGAGTACTCGCAAAGTATCCGTCAGAAACACTATAGACATAACGACAACATACACTAACATAGACAGCTCAAACCGTACTAACCTGATTCGTTATTACAAATTAAAAAGATATTCGGAGAGGCCGCCGCCGGAAACGAATGGTCCTGAAATTAATCGAATTCGACTGAGGCTTGTATCTCTTAGATATGGCGCGAGTACAACAGTGTTAAATCTAATGTTCACTCATTCTCTTCGGCTTTTTACACTTATTGAGTTTGCCATTAACAGTTTGCCTATTATTACAGCCATCCCCTCTTTGTATTCTATCTTTGAGCTCTTATCACTATCAATATACCTGTTTTTTGGCACAGTTCCTCCTACTTCTTATTATTTCTTCTGATCCGTGCACTGTTAATCTTCTTTCCTCCAAATATTTTCCCATTGCCATGCTCCAAACAGTGTTTGTTCTGTGTCTATATATATGAAATAGGAGGAAAGCTCAGGACCGTGAAAGTTGGAAGCATGCTGAAGAGGCCTTCATCCTGCAGTGGATCGACACAGGCTGATGATGATGATGATGCCGTGCCGTCTGTATGTGTGCTGAGAAGTTTATAATATTTAAGAAAATTGAGTGCAAGTATTGTGTCAGCTACAAAACAAACGGCGTGGCCTACTGTGTTCCGGTGTGATGTTGCTCCATGACAATGCAAGGCTACATATTTCTGCACAAATAAAGGTCTAATCAGGTCTTTTAGATGAGAATAACTGGATCATCCAGCCTCCAGTGCAGACCTTGCACCCAATGATTTTCACTTGTTTTGTTACTTAAAGGAGTTCATTGGTGGTCAACGGTACAACAACGATGAAGCTGCTGTTATGGATTGGGCTTTTTTCTAGGCAGCAGATTTCTCTGACGTCATAATTCAAAAATTTGTTGAGCGGTGGGACAAATGTTTGAACAAAAATGGAAATTATGTAGAACAGTAGATAAAAGTATGTAGATTGTGCAAAAAATTTTTAATGATATTTAGTAGTATTTTTCTTCTTACTAAAAAACGGATCTTACTAAAAAACCTCGAATCATCGTTACCATCATCACCATCATCATCAGTATATAAGTATATTGGACCCGAATGGCAGAGGAAAGCTCAGGACAGCGAGAGTAGGAAGCATGTTGAAGAGGCCTTCATCTTGCAGTGGATTGATACGGGCTGCTGTATATATATATATATATATATATATATATATATATATATATATATATATATATATATATATATATATATATATATATATATATATATATATAGACACACACACTTCTAGTTTCCCTCATTCTGAGTAACATTTTATCATTTGTTTCAGATGGCTTCGATGGATGAATGTTTATTATGATGGTCGTGTAAATGGCAGGATCTGTATCTCCAAAAAGAAGCGATGGCAGATCTGACACTCCGTTATTTGGAAGAAAACAATCTATTGAGGCAATATCCATGACACCAAATTATAAAAAGTGTTCCTATTTAGTCACGGAAAATGGTGATTCGTACATGGGGTAAGCGAAATACATTTGTAAATATTGTTTTCCCATTTAAAATCAGGAATATCTGTTGTAACGATTATCTAATTTATTTGTTAATAATGTATAGTATTTAATATGTCATAATTCGCAAAATGCAACGTTTTTTAATTCAATGAAGGTCAATGATGTTGACTATAACAAATTTATTGGACATGTTAAGAATCTAAGAGTCTTGTTTTTTTAAAGAATTTCAGTGGTGATATTATTGATAAAGTTTATATGAAGGATCAGTTCAAATGCAATACAATACGCATTTGTACTATATAGAATGATGATCTAGTACGGGAAGGTGCCTAACGAAATTTTGGTTTTTTTGATTCCATCAAATATATCACAATGTCTTCTTAGAGACCTTATATTGTTTGACCACGAGTTCTACATGTCTAACTCTCCTATAAATCTATAAATCAACCCGTACTCGGAGATTATTTGTTAATGTCCACATTTTTTATAACATCTATTTATTATTGCAATCTGTCTTGCAACATAAATAAAAAATAATATATTTAACAAATACAAAATATCACAGTTTTAAATTTTATTTTATTACAAAAATCCTTAAGTGGGTTTCATTTTTTGGGTATGTACGTTTTTTGATGATTACAAATTCAGATGATGTTCAGAACAAATAATTTTTTTGGCTGTAGATATTTGTAGGTTACGGTGAATAATTTCATTAGATGCATAACATTCTTTGCAAATATGTCGTTTAAGTCACTGGCATGACTGGCACTTTGGGTTTCATACACTAAATAGGTTTTAAAATGCAATTATATGTAAGTTATTTCCCATTGGTATTGAATAGGCTAAAGGGGGATTGTTTTATGCTAGTTTTAACAAGCATTATGATTTCATTTATTATTATCGATGGAGTGCTTTTTTATTTAGGGTAAAGGTGATATGTACAGATTTCGAGAGATTCGCCACATACTTATCCATCGAGTTTAGTTAAATATTTTTGCAACAACTCTGACGCTAAGATATGATGTAGCTATGTAACTATATGATGAGCTAGTATTATAGTATCGTCTACATAAATTGCACTTGTCATACTTGTTGTAGGTATATCTTCATTATATCAGGTATTCAGAAATGTGATTCATATTTAATTATTTCTTTGCTCCTAGATGACGCAGAACGCGTTAGCTTTACATCGAAGCTGTAACTTTACTGGTCGTGTTAACTTTACATCGAAGCTTGATTCAGGGAAAATTAGTTGCCATGGAGCGTTTCACCGGACAAAAACGTGATTTAGTGTTCGTGCGTATTATCAAAACAACAATTCGCTTATTACTGCCCGTCGTCTTTATTGGGCCGAATATAATTTACACGACATAAATGAGCCACCAAGTGTTAATTTAATAAAAAAAATATAACAAAGTTTGAAACCGCACGATCAACTCTAAATTTACCGTCTACAGGTTGTCCAATGTCAAGCAGACGTGCAAACAACATTAATCGTGTGCGTGAGTCGGTTAGAAGAAATCCACCCCAATCCGCAGGGAAGCCAAGTAGCCAGGTACACATTAAGAAATCTTCACTACATTTCATTAAAAAAAAGATGTTCGTCTTCATCCCTATAAAATGCAAATAGTGCAGGAAATGAAATAAACTACAGGTTTTATTCCTAGAAAAAGTGATATTCAGTAAAGGTGACCTAAATTGGCCCACAAGAAGTTCAGATTTAACTCTACTTGATTTTTTCTTGTGGGGTTATGTCAAAAGCAAAGTTTATGAAAATAAACCACGTACCATATTGCAACTAAAGGAGAATACTGTTCATGAGATCCACTCGATATCCAGACATATGTGCGGCAGGGTGATAGTCCATTTTCAAGAATGCCAGCACCGCAAAGGTTGCCATCTCGAGAGTATTATTTTTGCTAAATAAATATCCAAACACTGTACTATAATGTTATAATAACAAAATTATTATACCTTAAACAGACTTCTATTAATTATATCTACAAAAATAAACTACAATATTGGACACCTTGTATAACATATCGGTCAATAAGCCGCGGTCTGATATATAGATGCATAACTTACGAAAGATCCTTACCAGTGGTCGATGGTGCGAACCTTCAAACATCATATGTTAAAATTTCATGACAATCTGTCTACCAGTTTCTGAGTTGTTATGTTTTAAGTGATACTACTTTTGTTATTTTCAAAACCTTGGAAAAAAAGAAGATGAAAAACAATACAAAACAATTTCCAATACCCGGGTAATGTTTATCAAACTAAACCATTTACCTAAACCAAACCTTAATTGGCTCCAAAGGAACAAAAAAAGTGTTGTTTCACCAAAACAATGCATTGTGTCACAACGATGGCTAAATTCTATGACTTATACTTCTGGTTGCTTCCTTATCGACCGAATTCTCCAGATCTGGCCGCTAGCGACTATTTCCTGTTCCCAAACCTCAAAAAATCCTCGCTGGAAAGAAATTTCGCTCCAATGAAGAGATAATTGCCGAAACTGAAGGATATTTTGAAGGGAAAAACAAATCGTTTAAAATGTGTATAAATGTTACAAATGCGTTGGAATTATTGTATTACTCTTGAAGGTATTAATTGTATTGCTCTTGATGAATAAAGTCGAAATTGGCAAAAAAGTATGATATATTTGTCAGACCGGGAACTTATTGACCAATATGTTAACCGACAATACTACCTTGAGGTAAGACTTGCTACAATTATCAGAGCTACATCAAGTCGACAGGCCGAATGTAGTATAGATTAGTGTTAATTTTTGCCTCTAAATTAAAAAAAAATTATAAACTACTGTTATTACAGTAAAAGAAAACACAGAAAACTATTCTGTGCATAGATATGTTGCATTTTATATTTTTCTGAAAACCAAAGTTGATTTTTTTTTCTTTTCAGATTCAATGAATTATTGGATGACAATGTTCGACTAGTTTACGACGCGAACAGAAATAACATGGCCGATTCTTCAGCGAAATTTTCCACTAAGCCAGACAAGAATCTCGCCAGAACTGATCGGAACCTGCTCAAGCACGGTTTTCCGAAGATTCTCTGTCTGAAAAAAACCTCCCTATCGAATAACGATGGAAAACCGGAGAGAAACACTTTAAAAAGCCTGAACGTCAATTCGTTGGAAACTTTGAACTGTAATAGGAGTTGCGACAGTTTTAAAACTAGTAAAAGTAGTTCGAAAACTTCTTTAGGTGAGGGTCGTGTCGTAAATTTATTGTGTAGTCTCGGTCTATACATTAAATATAGGCTTCGGGTTGTGGATTTTCTTTTTCTGTTGACATATTTCTCTCCATAACATACAGGGTAGGTCACGGGGAACGGTATTATGGTCTACAGCACTTTTTTAACTCACCTTTATAATATCGGGAACGTTTCAACGCTCAACGACAGACCCTTGTTCAGACCCCGACAGACTTGGTTCTTGATGAAGTACTGATAGTTCTAGTAGGTTTTTTTTAAATAAACTTGTAGCTTTTTAATGTTT
This sequence comes from Cosmopolites sordidus, assembly GCA_031761425.1. Lineage (NCBI taxonomy): Eukaryota > Metazoa > Arthropoda > Insecta > Coleoptera > Curculionidae > Cosmopolites > Cosmopolites sordidus. Next base: position 132,941 of record JARFXV010000426.1, on the reverse strand, counting down.
CATATATTTATTATGGATTTTAGGAGCGGCGGTTCGTGGGGCAAAAAGCAGGTGGGGCGCGTATAACCAAATTTTGCAATGGAGATAGAAAAATGCGTCGCAACCAAAAATTTTACATTTCTTAGTATTATACACACACTTTGCTATGTAGAAATATGAATGTAACTGTCAGGCATAAAATTTTCAAATAGGTACCTGATAATAAAATTTTGCTAAACTCACCATAGGACCATGACCATTAAATCTATTTGTAGTTGAAGTCCATCCTCCTAAATTCATGAGCAGCAAAGTGGTCGATGACTTGATTATTAAAATTTGAAATTAACTTCACAAGTTTTTTTCAATATATAGCATTTGCTAACGAGCACAACCGTTCCTGGCCCATGGTGTTTCTTGGAAATGTTTTGATTCATTTGAGGGTAGAGAAACATCTTTCGCTTTCCACAGTCGTCATAAGGACGCCCACAAAAGAGTCAGCAATTCCACAAATTTATGAAATGCTGATGTTAAATTGTTTTGGATAAATATTTGTAACAGCGGCACAGCCCCACTGTATTTTATAAAATTGTCCCGTGCGTACATTACCGAGAGTTTATTTTTTAATTGTAAGTAATTTACGTTTGCAAACAGATTACACACAATTTTTATGTCTTCATTTGGAAACACGGCTGGATATTCACCAAATTTTTCAGTTTCAAAAAAAATTGCAACAGTTAGATATATATCGAAACTAAAACGTTCATGAACCTGTATGGTTAAGGTATCATAGATTTCCTTGCATATCCTGACATTCGGATCCTCCTTGTTAGTAAATTTACGTTTCTTTCTGCGATTCTCTATGATCGTTCATATATATCTACAGGTCCAATAATTTAGGTAAATAATATTTAACATAAAAATTTTCCAATAGTTCTAAATGTTCTGCCCATGATTGATCATATTCGATAAGAACCGTTGCGACTTATTGAAATGTCCATATACATAAGTAACACTTGGATCGCTTTAAAATGTGAAGATTTCCTTAGATTTGATGATAGTAATTGTGGCTCCCACTGACAACTACTTCATTACTGTCATTGTAATAAATAATATAACTACAGTTATCTTTCAATTTTTCTGAAAGCTTATCATTTCTGTATATATATATATATATATATATATATATATATATATATATATATATATATATATATATATATATATATATATATATATATATACATATTATACTATATATCTTTATATCTCATACCATTTCCCTGGAGAATCAAACGCAAATTTCCTTTTAATATTAAAATCAAATATCTTGAGACCATTTTTTCTAACATTGTTGACAACATGGCAACTACAGACCAGTGAATGTTTTGGAGGTTCCCGATTTAGTCGCCTAGAAATTACGCAATCATTTTTATACGTCCATGCCATCTTATAAATATTTAATATTACCTCCCAAGATTTAACTATTTTTTTTCGCTCAGTTGAATCGACAGGAAATGTAAAATATCTACAATTTTTTTTGTTCACTGTATTGTTTACAGTCTGGCACAAAACACATCACCATTTTCAAGTAAAACAGAAAATTCCAATATTGTATGGTCTATACCAACAACTCTCTTATGAGAATTTCAATGGACATTTTTTTTGTTTGGAAAGGTTCGATTAGCTCCACCCATCACTGACGTCAGCGCTTAGGATGTTTGAAACTGGGGCAGCGCCCAAGAAATGACGTTATAAATGCGTTTAATCTCCGGATTAGTAGCGAAACGATGCATTGCTGTCTTTGTTTTTCGCACGTGATAGTAAAGAAAACAGTAGCGGCACAAACTTGTCTGTGCCCAAAGCACAGTTCTTTAATTGGTGCGGTTCGGCAACTCACGACCTATTTCGTTACCGCGAATGACATTATGGATGTTAGACTATAGAAGTTGTGATCATAGACAGAACAGAGAATAAATTAATATAAAATCTGAAATTATTTTTTCCACTTCAATTTTTAATTTTATAGGTAGGGCACCTGCAACGTGCTCACGCGCCTTTATAGACCAACTGCCACTGGATTTTACTTTACATATGTTTCGCCTTATTAGGGCTTTCCCAAGTGTAGCTTGAACTAAAACTAATAATCAAACCATATGTTTCCAAATATACAGGTAATATATATATATATATATATATATATATATATATATATATATATATATATATATATATATATATATATATATATATATATATATATATATATATATATATATATATATATATATATTTTTTTATTTTTATAACATCAAGTCTGATTTTTATTTTCTTCCTTTTTTTCTGAATGTCGGACGCGGACATTCCAGTGCTTTTTATGTTATTTCAGACGTCTTTTTTGTGCTCTTATATTCTACATCCAATATTTCTATCACTTTGATCGATATATACCTGTTCACAATCTTTACAGTTAATTTTATATTCACCTGATTTACCTAAACTATCTCTTTTGTCTTTATTATTGACTACTATTCTGCCTGTAGAAAAAGACCTGTAAATTTAACTTTTTTTTTGTTTATTTTTTAACAATTGGTCAATTAATCCCTCTTTATAACCATTGTTTTTCGGTATTTGTTTAATGGTATAGAGTTTTTTATAAAAATTATTTTTGTTTAGAGGAAAACTAACTAACCTATGTATTAGACTGTAATAAGGAGTTAATTTGACTGGGCAAGATTGTTTAGAATTAGAGTGTATAACCGGGTCTGTAGTAGTCTGTTTTCTGTAAGTATGAAATTGCAATTTATTAAATAATTTCTATATCTTTATTTATAAAAAATTTATTTCATCATTAAGTCCAATCTTCATAGTGAAGAAATAAAAAGACAAGAAATAGTCATATAATAACCATGAATAACCAACTTAATTTTCAAAACACCCCGATATTAGATAAGAATATATTATAACTGAATAGCCCGGGTTTTCACCATCCAACAATCAGAAAAAAAGGAAGAAAATAAAAATGAAACCAGATGTTATAAAAATATAAATAAATAATTTGTATACTTGGAAACAGTTGGTTGAACTGTTAGTACTAGTTCAAGCTACTCTTGAAAAAGCCATAATAAGACGAGACATATGTAAAGTAAAATCTACAATAAACATCTGAAACATTAAAAAGGTACAAGTTTACTTTTTTAAAAAACTTAATATTTGTAAAATGTTTCACAACGAACCAACTGCGAAATCCATAAATATTGCTGATAGTTTTGTTGAAACTCTAGAAATTGTGAAGAAGATTAGTATACTAAACGAACGCCACACAATTGAGCAAATTATCTGGTAAATGCTGGAGGGTGATGAGGGAAACTTACATGTACAACTTAAAGTTAGCATACATAACCAATTCAAAAACGGCATGTGGTAATATCTCTTTTTGATTCAATAAACAATATTCAAAATTGAAAACTGGTACTCTTTACTTTAAAAACATCTGTTTCTTATGACCTACATTGTATAGAAAAATACAAAAGAAGAATCATTGTGTTCTTATGGGTTCTTAAACAAAAAGTAATGCTTTGATGTTGTTTGTCACTCCTCATTCAAGAAAAAGAACTTCCTGTTTAAGATTGTCACCTATGACAAAAGAGTGAAAATAGTAAGTATCAGAAAACCAAATATCTATGCCAAAATGGTCTTACTGTGCTTATGGTGGAATCAACTGGACATTGTACATTATAAGTTGCTCTAATCTTGTTAAATGGTTACTGCTGACTATCATCATCAGCAACTAATTTGTGTCAGTTACGCTCTAAAGAAAAAAGGCCTTATACTGGCAAGGAAAGATGGAAAGTAATTTTGCTTCAGCACAACGCACGGCCGCATACAGCAAAAATAACTCTGCAAAACGATCACTGAGTTGAACTGGAATATCTTATTATAGCAGGTGTATTCTCCAGACTGGGCCCTTCGGATTTTCATTTCTTCCTATCCCTACTATATCATTTGGTTGATAACCGCTTCACATCCCTCGAGAAAGTGGAAAGAAGCTTCAGTAACTTTGTAACACTAAAACCACCAAGTTTTTTTTGATCTAAAATTCGAGAGTTGGCTGAAAGGTGGCGAAAGTGTATAGAAAGCAATGATAATCACTTCGAAGATTAAGTTTGTATTAGTTTTTTATCAAAAAATTTAAAGGTAGTCTAAAAATTTCGAGAATTTAATCGACTACCTAATACATAATATAATAGATAAAAATCTATTATAGTAAAAGTAACGATTATTTTTGAAAATGTCAATGATTGATTGATCAAATATCTGAATAATCACAGTATGGTGAAGGTGTATTTTAAATCCAGTTGACTCAATATAATTGTTTATATTAAATTTATGTGAGTAAGCTGTAAAAATCAAAATCACAGAGATTTTAATTTAACATTTATAGTTAAGAACAAAAAAAAACGTTATGCAAAATATTATTCATTTATTATATACACCATGACGAAAAAAATCAAAATATATGGACTAGCTTTCCAGATATGATCTATTGGTGGGCTGTAGTATTTTGGTTACATAATGCGCTGCATTTAAATTTCCCCTCTCTTTCTCCATAGCTGTATGTCATTCTAATGTGAAAGTAACATTTCGTCTTGTAACTGGAAAACCCATTCTACCATTGACCATTCTACGTTCATCATAACCACCTAAACAAATTTTAGACCTCATCTTTCTCTCAATTGCAAGAAAATTACTTAACTTAATAACATAGAACAAATAATGTTCAACATGATAAAAATAATTAAACCATTTGTAACCTCCAGACTAAACATGTAGGTAAACAAACAAAAGGGGGTTCAGTTTTGGTAATCAAGATATGCTATATGATGAGTATATTTCCTGAATTCAAATATGTATACTGAGTGCTGTACAGTTTTTGTTCTCCGCTATAGTTATATTTATTTTTGTTATTAAAATGGTTTTTATAGTTGTTCATGTTTTATATATATTCAATAATGTGTCTGCATTTAATGTAATGCATTTTATTTTTTAGATATCAAAAATGAAAATGCCCCCAGTGAAAAATCGAACAGAGAAGATGATTATTCGAATAATTATACAGAAAAACAGAAGAACAGAAATAGTTACCATCAAAATGTTGAGGAGGCATTAAGCTCACTCTTGTGGCAACCTTACGAGTATCAAAATAATAACGATTCTTACAATTACAATGAAAATGGAAACTATGAGGAGTCTTATTCAACCTGGTATGTTTTATAGAGTTTTTATACATACATATTAAGATGTCAATTATTATATTTGTTATATATTTATTAGTCTACTGATTTCTGATATAAAATTTATTAATTATCATCAACAATGGCTTCACTATCCAAAAAAAGGTTTTAGCCTATATATACATATATATATATATATATATATATATATATATATATATATATATATATATATATATATATATATATATATATATATATATATTAATAACTTTAAAAATATCAAATACTCGGTTATTTTTTATCTGTAAGATTAATACTAAGGCCAAAACTAAATCCAAATTTATTGACAATATGATGGAAGCAGATAATCATTCATGAATGGTTGTCAACTATGAGCCATTAAATCTGGATTTATTTCGATTCGATTTATTTAGCCAGGTTTTTTGGTTAGCCTTCTGGCTCTTACCAGTTCCTAGTGAAGTCTCCGCGTTACGGGTGTGTTTGCCTGCTTTCGCAAGCCCTGGTTTGTTTGGGGGCTTCTATTTAGCCCTGTAGTAACGATTAAGTAGGTCTAATTGGTAACAAAATCGTCCTTACTTGGTTTGGTAAAATTCATATGAATTTTGATTATTGAAATAACTGAGTTATTGTACTGCTACGGAATCGGGTCGCAAGACCCGAAACCGCCGAGATTTACGAGAAAATTGGCGCACTTTAGGGTCCGGAGCGGAATGTTCGATCGTGGATCTTGCATTCTTCCTTCAGCTTGATGTTGTGTTGCATTAACGTTGTTGGTTGAGAGAATGATTGAGAAGGGTTACTTCGCCTGATTCTTTTTGGTGCTGCGGAGATTAGATCTGCGCAGCTGTAAATTTGTAGGATTTTCTCCTTCGTTTTTTGCGGGACATGGCACTGACCCGTCTTTTCTTTGTTGGTTTCTTCCAGCTGTTGATGGCTTTCAGAATTGATTGAGTTTGGGGTTGACCGTGGCTGCAACGAATATTACTTCCACGTTGGTCGGTCCTTTTGGTTTGACGAAGTACTAGGGTAGATTTGAAACAGCTACCTCCCAAAGCCGTCGGCACTTTCTTTTCCTTACGTCTTTTTGGTTGGAAGAATATCGGCTGATGTTCTTCCATGATAGGGACTTGATTGTCTCCATCTTCGGGTGGTGTGGTCTCTGGACTCTGTTGGTCTTTGTTATTAGACGTTAATACATCTAATATCTTACTTTTCAGGTGCAAAAATTGACTTTTTGCTGCCTTTTGGTTGAAACACTGCGCAGTTCCCACTCCCAGAGAATGTTTCTCTAGGATACGCCAGAAATCTTCTGTTAATTGGATTTGTGCTTTAAGGATTAATTCATCCAAAGAGCTAACTGCAAAAGCAGTTTTATTTTTTGTATTGTTCATAATGAGCAATTCGTTGCACAACACTACACTAAACGTTTCACAAACGATTGCGAACAATTGCGCAATATTGCGCAACCTTACCACACCTTATGAGACTTAACCTCACTTTGTTTGCTCTTCAGAACGCGTCTGCATTCTATGAAGGCACTGACCAGACTCTTATCTGGATTTATGTAATTTATTTATTTATTCCTCTTTTTGTATTTTATTCCTATCTGGTCTCCAGTTAGTTTTCGAAATGTATCTGATTTGAATACAGTCAATGTAGAAATGCTAACTGATGATTTCTGAACAAAATTAATGAAACAATTACAGCTGCAGGTATTTGACAATTACCGTGAATGTATAAGAGTCATTCGAAAAGTTCTCGCCTTAACACAGAGGTGGCTCAAGTGTGATCAAATGACTATGATATTTGTCAGGTATGTCAGATGCGTGCGCTTAGTTTTTTGTTTTTGACATTTTTTGAAAAACTCGTATTCAAGCTATTATAAAGTACATTGTTTTATTTCGTTTTCATTTTAAAAGTTTCGTTTCGACGATAAAAAAGTGGGTCAACAAAATCGTCACAAAAATCCTCAGTGTCATGTTAAATGATCGCCGATTACAAATACGCGAGTTTTGCTGACATTAATATTTCGATAAACTTTTATCCACTATATTTTATACGATGTTTTTAGTATGCAAAAGTTTTCCGTTAGATGGGCGCTGGTTTTGTTAGCCGACGACTAAAGACCCATTTGAATGAACACTACTCAAGAATATACATAAGCTTATGTAAATGCGATTCTACTGAGTTTCTTTGATGTTTTGTAACAATAGATGAAACATGGATTTACTATTATACGCCTAAGAAACTAACTAGCAGTCAAAACAGTGGGTCGCGCTACAGTTAGCGAGAGCGGTTCCATGTGCAGGAAAAGCATAGCTACGGTTTTATAGGATTTTCATAGCGTGGTACTGGTACCTTATGTAGCCAAAGCATCGCCGGGGAGATTTAGGCTTCACTACTGGACCAACTAGAGGATGCGCTACAGGCTAAATGTTCATATCTGGTCAAAAAGAAACTGCTCTTTCACCGTGATAATACGCTTCCATATGCATCACATTCAACGGATATTGGTTAATTTATTATTTAGGTGAAAACAACAACACTCAATTTTGTTTGGATTGGTTACCAATCTATTTTAACGGCCCCCAGCTCAAACACAACCAAAACCCGAAATACTTGGGAATCACACTGTACCGAACCCTAACCTACAAACAACACCTTACTAATACAGCAGCCAAGGTACGAGGGAATAATATACTTCAAAAACTTTGTGGTTCCTCATGGAGTTCGACAGCATATACACTCCGATACTCGGCTCTGGTTCTGGCTCTGGTTTACAGCACGGCGGAGTATGGAGCCCTGGTATGGCTGAACAGTAGGCATGTTCATGCACTTGATACTCAACTGAACTGTACAATGCACACTATATTCATTAAGTCTACACCAACATATTGGCTTCAAACACTCAGCTATATTGCTCCGCCACATCTTAGAAAGCAGGAAGCTTTGGTATGCCAATATAGAAAAATTGTCGAAGCTTTTGATTTTCCAGTACACGACGATATTGCCAGTGCATCCTCTATCAGATTGCAGATTGAAGTCTCGACGCCCTACACTAAGAACGGCAGAAGAGCAATACCGTGTAAACTTCGACATACAACAACAGTGGGTGGAGGAATGGAGGCATTCCACACCATCTGATATCTATATGAATATGCCTGCTAACTAAAAGTGTAACGAGTTTGATCTCCCACGACACGTCTGGAAGTCTGTCATCCGAATAAGAACAGGCCTTGGTAGATCCGCCGACCTGATGTACAAGTGGGGTAAGCTGCCATTTAGCCCAATGTGACTGTGGGGCCCATGTCAAACCCTTTTCTATAAAGCCTATGAATGTAGACACAGGGCATTTGCGGGGACTAAGACGATCCTTCTGCAATCGAGTGGATCGAGATCCTGGATGTAGCACTGTGATATTTACTTACTAATTGTGTACACTTGTTTATGTTGTATTTTATCTATACATTTTATTTTTTGTTAGTTTTGAACCATGATTGTGGTCTGACTGTTTTAATGTTGCTACTTGTCATGAGTATTTGAAATGCCATACGATAAATAAATAATAATAAATAAATATCGGATATTACTCCCAGTGAAGAAATGGCTCGCTAGACAAAAATGTACATGACTTGGCCAAATTGCATTTTGCCAAGGGTATTGAAAATTTGGAACGTCGTTAGTCTAATTATATTGAATTACAAAGTGACTACGTGAAAAAATAAAAACAAACCAAATCTTATGTGTTTTTTTTTGTCAACTTGAGGACTTTTCTGTCAATTCGAAAAAGAAAATCTCAGCCTAAGAATATGAGAAAGCCAATACAATCAGATCAAGCTAAAATTAATAGCTTCCAAGAAAAAAAATCTTTCGCATATTTCGAAAGACACCAATATGTAATCAACATTTAGGGATCGAATCTACACTATTTAATTACACAAATTTGGTATTGCTCAGTGATTTAAACGAAAACCAGAACCTATTCCGATAATTGTAAACAGCCGTTCCGGCTCCTACCGAAAATCCCTCATGTTAAACCTTGTCAATTTATTTACGGATCAATTCGGGAATGAAGACGTTTTCGTGTATTATTTCGGCATTAAGCGACAAACAAACGAGCTGCGACGTTTGATGCGTTCGATAAAGGGCTTCAAGGCCGGAATGAAACATAAACCGTGTTGTTTAGCTATTCAAAGTTTGAGGCGTAAAGGGTTTATTTGTCGGCGAAGGCTAGCCAGGGACGTAACCAAAAGGGAGATATTTTATTCGATTTAGGGATTGGGTCGTACGGAATTATTTATCCGAATGTCTTTTTGGGAAATAAATTTTTAATTTTCACGGGGGGTTGATTTATTTATGTAGTTATGTATTCATGGCTGGAAATAGGGACAAAATATTGGGATAGAGGAGTGAATTTTAAGGAATGTTTAATTCATATTCATATAAAGGGGTATGGAATAAATCCTCTTCAAATTGGACTAAATGGTGAAAGCTCCGTTTATGGAAAAATAATAGACTTGAATGTGCACTGCATTATAAAGGAGCTTGTTAACACCTGGTGTTTAATGTATAAAAATATATTTCATTCGTAATATGTAATTAAAACTTCAGTTTTTTATACGTTGATCCGTTTTTTTATGTTAATTCGGATGTAGTATTAAAATGGCCATAATTTTAAAATAAAGTTTTAAAATAAAAATAAAAATAAGGTTTTCACACTAGTACTATATATTTTTGTAAAATGTCATACCATGCCATTTTTTTTCCTATTCCCGCCAAAATTGACATTTGTGTTTAGAATTGTTTGGCAAATCATCATAGGTTCCAATAGAAGAAATGAAATTATTTTAAATAGTTTTTTTTATTTTCCAACAAAACCTCCTTTTGGACCACCCTTTTCCAAGCGTTTCTCCAACTTTTTTAAGCCATCTAAAAAGTAAGATTTCGGAAGGTCGTCAAAATAGGCATATGGTTGGGCGATGACCTGCTCGTTCGATGTGAACCGTTGTCCGCTGAGCTATTTTTTTAAGTTCGGAAATAAAAAAAGTCACTGGGAGAGTGGATGTTGTAATAATTCGAACTTTAATGCATTGATTTTGGCCATTGAAACTCTACAAGTGTGCACCCGTGCATTGTCTTGATGGAAGAGGATCTTGTTCTTATTCAAATGAGGACGATGTGTCCTGATTTCTTCGCCCGACCGGTGCAATAACGACGCATAATACTCTCCAGTTATTGTTTTTTCTTTTTTCCAGTAATCAGTGTAGATGATTCAGCGTGCATCCAAAAAACTGTAGCCATAACCTTGCCGGTCGATTTCACCGTCTTCGTCTTCAAAAACCCACTGTTTTGATTGTTACTTTGTCTCTGGAGTGTAGTAGTGTATCCATGTTTTATCCACAGTTATGCATCGGTGCAGAAACTCATGAAAATTGAAAACATTGTACCTTGCGATAAGCCTGTGGCCTCAACTATTTCACGTACTAAAAATTTCGGGAGTAGTCATTTCCACTGAACGCCCCGAACGATGTTCATCTTTTGTGAATGTACGGTCACGTTTAAACTCATTTGCCCAATTATAAATAGTTACAAGCACAGGAGCAAACGTGTCATGAACTTAATCCAACTCAGTTTTAATCTCTTTCGGTGTTGAGCCTTTTAAATATAAGGGTTTAATCACCACTCGAAACTGCCTTTTTCCATTTTTCTAAATAAGCAAAAGTTTCTTGCTTCAATCAATAATAAAAATGAAACCATTTGATGAAAATAACTGAGACTTTGACAGCTATCTGGTGAATAATGATGCTTACTAAAAACATACAATTTCCGATTCTACGAGCGCTATCCATTGGATTTTTTAAGGACTTATTGAACGGCCCTCGTATCTTATACCGTTTTGTTTTTATTCCCAATTAAAATTATAATCGTATTTGATAACTCTACATAAACATTTTTTTATGACGTCTCAGTATTTTGCAAGACTGCAAGGACAGACGTCCGAGGGTATTAGGGCTTGCAAGAGTATGATCAATGATTTATCCCCTATTAAATTCAGTCATCTTCTTTGTAATATTTTATACAATTGTATATGTATGCATTGTATTTATTTCCGTTTCGCATCTTTTTCTGATCTCATGAGTGTTACCGCCTTCACTCGATATTAAGACGAATTGACTTACTTCCTTAAATTGCTGTGCATGACTGATGTTGGGCATGTTATTCTTAAAGCGTGTACAACTAATAAACTCTTAACCTTTTTCTTCTTGTTTTAACCTAACGTGCCAACATTAACTGGCGTTTGCTACAAAAGCAAAATATGAAACAACATTATAAACTCTTACAATTTGACCATTCTTGATACCAAGAGCGCCCTCGCTCAACACAGAAACTAAAAGTATATACTCTTAACCACACATAACATAAATACCTAATTAAATAAATTGTTTTTAAAGCATAAATTAATTTCTTGCATATAATAAGTTTACATAAAGACGTACATTCTCATAAATCTAATAACTAGAAATCAGACATAATTATTAACATAAGCAATAGCCATAATAGGTACATAATCATAACATAAGACAAGAGTTTCTTAAAAAAAGAGATATCTTAAATACAATAATTTCTTAATTAAAGGCTAAACAGTCAAAAAAAAGTTTTTGAAGCTGAAGTATCTGAGAAAATACAGATGATTTTTCCCTGTTAAGGCCTAAATGAATCCTTAATCCCACTTGTAAAGTTGTAAGGATGCTTCATAAATTAAAAAAACGGCTGATTTACAAAAAAAATATATTCTAAAAGCCTGTAGAACTATTACAAACTTAACCTTCTTGTTATTTTACATTTATTTAACTCTTACACTATATTTTTTAAAAAGAAATAAAACAATTTTAAACTTTATCTATCACTTTTATTTTTAAAATCTTTGTGACTATAGTTTCGTAAAACGATTTTACATTCTCAAACACTCACACAAAAGTGTGTTTGAGAAATTAACTATCACAAAGTAACGGACAAATCAATCAATAACTATATTTTTTTTGATAATTAAGGTCAGTTCGTCGGCCGACCTCTTAAGTGTAGTGTCATCAAAATATATTAAATTAGTTATTTCTATGTCGCCAATACTAGACGTTACTAATAATCACGAAAACCCCAAAAGCACTCGACACCTTTCGGAAATGGTCGGTATAGAGACTGGCGGAAATTTTTAATCCATGTTTTTTTTACAGATTTGTGTAAACAAAAATGTAATACAATCTAACCTCACATTTCAATGAAAAGCCTTGAAAAAATCAATTTATATTTTCCGAACATTTTACTGATGTTTTTGTGCCACTTTTCATAACAGAAACAATTTAAAAATTATTCTTGTTATATTAGATTGTGTTTCGAGGGCCTTAAGAATAATTCGTTGATAAACGAGTTGAATTGTTGGTTACAGTAATTATAGTTGGTATTGTTAGGTCAGAAAAAATATATGGTCCTACGCAATTATCAAATGCAATATTGATATTTCATTAAATAAAAAACATATGCTATTAAAGTCCTTTAGTTTTTTTTAAATAAATCCCCAGTTTCGATTAGAAACCGGTAAGAAGAAACTGTAAGAAGCATACGGGTAATATTTTTTCAAAAAACCAAACACTTTTCAAAAAACTTTTAAAAAAGGTATAATACACATACCATATAATACCATATAATACACATACCATATAATATACATACCATATAATACACATACATATAATAGAATAATTATTAGTCTACATCCCTACACAACACAGCGAGTTGCATTTTCGATTTAATTGAGGGTCTCTAAGAAAATTCATCGAAAATAGAATACTCTATATATCCATACCTATTTTAATTAGTATAAGCTAGAAATATAAAGTACATACATTTTAATAAAGCCACACCATGTGACATATTTATAATTAGTTATTCTATAATATATAATACAAAACCATTAGATTATATATCTATATATATATATATATATATATATATATATATATATATATATATATATATATATATATATATATATATATAAGGATATATTACAGAAATTTTTCACCCTTTCTCCACGTGGTGCCACCGATCGCCTTCGCCGAACTGTCAACCATAAGACGTCACGTGTCTCTCGGGGCCGGTTTCTAGCCTTTCAGCTCGAGACGAACGCAAGGCGTCCTTGCGTTCCCTCCACGGTTCCGTTACGCTACCTTGTGGGAATACCTGGTACTATACCCGAGGTTCCAGGCAGAATGTTACGAGCGGGCCAGACTGCTACGAGCATTCGCCGTATGATGGCGTGAGTTGTGTGCGATCACGACCCGTCATTAAAATGGCCAGTTAATCTGGTCTGGCCCCGATCGTATCTCCGAACTGCATTCCTTGCGTTCGTCTAGACCTCTATATATATATATATATATATATATATATATATATATATATATATATATATATATATATATATATATATATATCATCATCATCATCATCAGCCCGTATCGATCCACTGCAGGATGAAGGCCTCTTCAGCATGCTTCCAACCTTCACGGTCCTGGGCTTTCCTCTGCCACTCGGGTCCAATATACTTAACGATGTCATCAGTCCATCGTGCTTTCGGTCTTCTTCGCGGACGTTTGCGATCAAGCGGTATCCACTCCAGGATTGCCTTGGTCCATCTGTCGTCCCATCGCCTCGCTATATGGCCTGCCCATCTCCATTTCAACTGTTTTACTCTTCCAATGATGTCACAGACTTTTGTTTGTTCCCTGATCCATGCGCAGGACTTTCTGTCTCATCTTGTAATGCCAAGCATACATCTTTCCATCCCCCTCTGTGCCACCCCATATATATATATATATATATATATATATATATATATATATATATATATATATATATATATATATATATATATATATATATATATATATATATATATATATATATATATATATATATATATATATATATATATATATATATATATATATATATATATATATATATGAACACTATTGTTGGTTGCTTGACCGGGAAGGAGCCCCACCTATCCCTTTAACTGGATGACATATGTTTCGTCTCTCGAGGTTCAGACTTTTCAGGACGCCGACATATGCCATACCATCAAGAATAGGGAGACCCTATCCACAGCCAACAATCCATGTTTTTGCCGACCTCCCGTTGGATGGCGCATATATGTACTGTTAGATTTTTTTGGGCTGCTTCCAATGAGACAGCAGTAGTTGAGTGTCATCACACACCCAACCGATGGGTTCCACAATCTCATGTGGAACACACAACAACTTGCGTCTCCACCTAAATGAACACTTTTGTTGGTTGCTTGACCGGGAAGGGGCCCCACCTATCCCTTCAACTGGATGACATATGTTTCGTCTCTCGAGGTTCAGACTCTTCAGGGCGCCGACATATACCACACCATCAAGAATAGGGAGACCCTATCCACAGCCAACAATCCATGTTTTCGCCGACCTCCCGTTGGATGGCTCATATATGTACTGTTAGATTTTCTTGGACTGCGTCCAATGAGACAGCAGTAACTGAGTGTCATCACACACCCAACCGTTGGGTTACACAATCTCATGTGGAACACACAACAACCTACGTCTCTGCCTAAATGAACACTTTTGTTGGTTGCTTGACCGGGAAGGAGCCCACCTATCCCTTCAACTGGATGACATATGTTTCTTTTCTCGAGGTTATATACATGGTGTTAGGTAAACATGTGGCAAAAATGAAAGGGACTTGACTTGTTCTATGAATACTTTGTTGTATGATGATTTTTGAAAAACCCCTTCGTTTCGGGTGAACAAAATTTACGACATTAACAACATTTTATTATCAAAAAGTACATGTAAAGTTGCTCAATCTTCAATAAATGTTCGAAATGACTTCCTCCAGCCTTGATACAAACATTTAATCTTTCAAATACACCAGGGTCGTTTCTAATTGAGTTACACCCAGCAATTATCCGATTTCGCAAATCATCCAAATTCTTCAATGGAGTAGCGTAAACTAATAACTTTAGATATTCCCAGAAGAAATAATCCAGGGGGTTTAAGTCCGGGGATCGAGTAGGCCATGCGTGTGGCCCACTTCGACCAATCCGGCGATATCCGTATGTTGCTGTTAAAAAATCACGAGCAACCAAACTGAAATGTGGTGGTGCACCATCGTGCATAAACCACATTTTATGCTTTGTTGCCAATGGTACATCTTCCAGAAACTCAGGCAGCGTTGCTTTCAAAAAGTTGCGATACACCTCGCCAGTAAGCTTTTGTGGCAGAAATATCTGTCCAATTAGATAGTCATCTACAATTCCAACCCAAACATTCAACAAGAACTGATGTTGAAAACTATCTTCACATACCTCATGCGGATTTTCATCTTCCCACACATGGTTATTATGTGTTATATATTAGTATTACATGTTAAATTCCTTATTGCGTTTCTTGCGAAAGTGGCTTCATCGGTGAAAAGAATTTGTGTCAAGAATAGAGGGATGCGAAGTAAAGTTTGCAATATCCATTGACATAATGCAATACGTGGGGAAAAATCAACAGGTAGTAGTGCCTGAACGCGTTGAATGTGGTATGGATAGAACAAATTGTCGTGTAGAATTACCAGGCTCTTCTGCTACAATGTCCAGCACATTCTGTTCCAACTGTACCGTTCTTACAATCAGTGATCTTCCTGACCCTTCAGTTCGTTTCAATGTGCCTGTTTCACGAAGACGTCGATGAAGTGATCGAGATCGAAAAAAAAATTTGTACTTGATAAACTCATTGATATACACCCTTCTTTTATTTATATTAATGATTTCAACAAATATAGTTGTCGCAAATTTTGTTCGCCCTGTATCTTCGAAACAAAGGGGTTTTTCAAAAATCATAATAGGACAAAATATTCTTAGAATAGGACAAGGAATAACCCCTTGCATTTTTGCCACATGTTAACCTAACACCCATATATATATCGTGTATATATATACATATATATATATATATATATATATATATATATATATATATATATATATATATATATATATATATATATATATATATATATATATATATATATATATGTATATATCGTCGATGTCTCCTCGATGTCTCTCTCAAAATGAGCGTTTCTGCCCCACATAGACATTCTGGCTTAATAACTGTGTTGTAATGTCTCAGTTTTTTGTTTTAGATATGCCTTTTTGTTGTAAATATTTTGTGTAAGTCTCAATGCCGTTTCCATTTTTTGACATTTCTACCCTTATTGACCGCTTTTTTCAACCCCCTTTCCATGATTATTTTACCCAAATATTTGAATTGAGAGACTCGTCTGATGTTACCATATTTTGTTTTTAGAAATGGTGTTCTTAGTCTGTTGCAGGTTATGTATTGGGCCTTTTCAAAGGAAATTTGGAGTCCTACCTTTTCTGCTGTTTCTTTTAGGATTTCAATCTGTTTTGTGCCGTTAATATATCTTGAGCCAAAATTGCTAGATCATGAGCAAACGCCAGACAAGCACTTTTGATGTTGGTTCTCCCCAGTTTAATTAGCTGGTCAATATTCAGGGCCGACTTTTTTTCATGTCACTCCTGCATTACCTTTTCTAGAATACAGTTAAATACGAGTAACGAGAGTCCATCCCCTTATCTCACTCCAGTTTTAATTTCGAAGTGTGTGTTAGTTGTGTTAGTTAATGCTGCTTTAATAATTGCCGGCGTTTTCAGATCTAATCCTTGTTCTTTCAAGATTTGGAATAAAGATTCGCGGTCAACAGAATAATATGCTTTTTTGAAATCCACAAATGTAGAGACGAGATTTTTATCAGGTTCAGGACAGGATCTGCCCGGTCGAAAACCTGTTTGATATTCACCAATTTTAGGTTCTAACTATCCCTGTGCTCTGTTTAGTAGACATTGTGATAGAACCTTGTAACAAACTGGGAGAAGATATATCCCTCTGTAGTTGTTTACATCCGTTCTATCTCCTTTCTTGTGTAGTGGATGAATTAGAGCATCTTCCCAATCTTCGGGAATCCGTTCGGTTCGCCAAACTTCTTGTAGAATTTTGGTTATTTCCTTGATTGTACCTGGACTAGCGGATTTCAAAAGTTCAGCAGTGATTTTATCTCCACCAGAAGCTTTGTTATTTTTAAGTCGCTCGATTTGCCTAATTATTTCATTTTCATTCGGTGGTAGTGAATCTGGGTTTGTTTGTTTAGGGTTTAGTGTTGCAAATTTGTTTAAGGGCTCAGGACAGTTTAGTAGTTGTTCAAAATATTTCACAAATTCTTTGCAATTGTCTTGGTTATTTAGAACTAATTGTCCGCTTTCGTTTTACAAGCAAAGACTTTGGCGTTGATAGTCTGTTAATTTAGTTTTACATGTTTTGTAAAAGTTTCAGATGTTATTTTTTTGGAAATCTTTTTCTATTTCATAAAGTTGATTGTTTTCATATTTTCTTTGAGTTTGTCTAATTAGCTTCTGTTTCTTTTCTTACTTCTAAAAAGATATTATAGTTTATTGCTGTTTTTTGACTGTTCCACTCTTTAAATGCTTTACTTCGGCTTAATACAGCTTGCTCGCAAATTTCATCCCACCACGGATGTTTTCTACGTTTTTGTAAATGGACCAACTTTAAGACTGTTTTAAAATTATTTGTTTCAATTCTTGTCAGTTCTGTGCTGGTTGTTTATCAAGCTCTTCTGTTAGGGTTGGTTTTATTTTCGTAGGGTCGGACTTTAGTATTAGTAGTTTCTTTTGAATACGTTTTTGAGGTTTTAAGCTAAGTTTGATTCTAGTTAAGTAGTGATCCGTGTCTATGTTAGCTCCTTTCCTGATTTGAACATTCCAAATCTCTTTATAGGGGGTCAAAATATTGGGGTACGAAATGGCAACATAGTCAATTTGAAATTCACCCATATACGTATTTTGGCACCTGCAGGTCTTTTGTTTTGTTATTTTCTTCTTAAAATAGATTGACATTATTTTTTAGATTAAACTGCGAACATAGTTCAACCAATCTTCTACCATTATGGTTAGTTCATTTATGAGCGGGGAAACTGCCGACTGTTTTCCTGTATTTTTGTGTTTCTCTAGTTGGGCGTTGAAATCACCCAATAGGATTTTTACATGGTTAGAGGGAATTATAGAGATAGTCTTTTCCAAAGTTTCCCAGGACTTATTTACTTTTTCAGGATTAGATTTGTTTTCTTCGTTAACTGGGAGGTGTGTTATCTCACAGGAGAAGTTTACCTAAATTTTCTACAGAATCATTTGCAAAACCTGTTAGAAAATGTTCAACTGAATGTATGACAAAAGATGTACTTACAACATGATGGAGTTCGTGCACACTACAGTTTATAAGTGAGAATCAGCTGATTACCAGACCATAATCCTCTGGATTATTGTTTTTGGGGGTGGGTTAAATCTAGAGTATATGCAGCTAAAGTAGACACTAAAAATTAATAACTCGATCGGATAGTAAATGCAGCAGCAGTTATAAGGAACAGACCCGAAACCCTTCACAGAGCAACCCGAGATGCTCATAAGAGAGCTGACAAGTGTTTGGAAGTAAATGGTGGTATTTTTGAAAACTGAAAAACGTAGCCTAACTATTTATTATGAAAGTAATATTAAAAAAAAACATAAACGTTTTAATGTTTATAGAAATGTTTATATTCATTTTCGGCCCACGAATATGTAGCTGAAATATTGACATTTCCTCCTGAATATCGATATATACATATATATATATATATATATATATATATATATATATATATATATATATATATATATATATATATAATATAATAAATATATATATATATATATAAATATAATAATAAATATATATATATATATATATATATATATATATATATATATATATATATATATATATATATATATATATATATATATAGATAGATAGATAGATAGATATAGATATAGATATTGATAGATTACCTACTTTACCTAGTGGCCCTTTCCTTAGTATTTTAGTATTTTAAATGAAAATTACGAATGTCGTAATTGTGGACATTCATGCGGAGAATTCGTCATATTAATTCCATCTATTTTGTTTAAAGGTAAATTCAGTAATGAAGACTTTTTCGTCTATTATAGTGGTATTAAGTGTCAAACAAACGATATACAACGTTTGATGCATTTGATAAAGGGCTTTGAGGTCTAATGAAATATAAACTGTGTTGTTTAGCTATTCAAATTTTCACGCGTAAAGGGTGTATTTGTTGGCTAGGACTGGCCAAGGACGGAACCAAAAAAGGGATATTTTATCCGGATTAGCGATAGAGTCGTACATAATTATAATCCGAATATCTTTTCAGATGATGAATTTTTAATTTTGACATGTAGTTAATTTATTTATGGGGTCCTATATACAGAGGTCGGTCTTAGGTTCAAAATATCGAGACTGTGGAGTGAAAGGAATATTTAATTCATATTCGTATAAGGGGTTGTCTTTCTAAAATTGAATTTTATGACGAAAAGTTGGATTATAGAGGATTGGATTAATTTCAGAATAGATTGAAAAGTCAGATACTTTTCCGATAGGTGGCGGTGCGATCGCAAAGATTATTGCATTTTTGAAAAGCAGGTTTCTTTATAAAGGGTGATTTTTTTAGTGTGTTCGAATTTCTGATAGGGGTCACTGTCAAACGAACTGTGATTTTGCGCACTAGACTGTAAATCTGTGTCTCAATTAGAGTTGACCAAAATTGTTATTTTTAAGTAAGAGTTGGAACTGTTAATATTATTTTAAAATAACTGTTAAAAATAACAGGTTACTGTTATTTTTGTTATTTTAAATATATTCTCACATTTCGCTTACATTTGCTATTGTTACAGACATTTTTCAACTATATTTACGAGCTATATACCATATAACAATAATTATTAAAATAACAGCTTAAGGTCGTTTCTGTAATTTGTTAAATCAAATGCATAATACAAAATACAATTGTACAATATGCGCCCAGAACACATTTATTATATGAAAAAGGAGTAGGTATAAAGCCACAATACAGAACTCGTTAGATAATAGGTGTAACCAGTTGTAATTTTAGTAATAATTGTGTTTTAAATGCAAGATTTTGATAATTTCGACAGTGAATACATATTAAAAAAAGGAAATTTTATTGCGATTTTTTCATATTCCTATTTCCTCTATATTTACTTTTAGTTTGATTTGCTTTGAATACAGCTAAATAATCTTGTGCATATTACTAACAGTAACTAGCAGGTATTATAATAATATAAATATATATGTTGAACATTGTGCTATTACAAATAATTTTGAAGTCGATCATTAAAATGTTATTAATGTATAAATGTGAAATGTGCAGACATTTGCGTAGTTGCTCGTATCTAATGTTGCCTAGTTATTTTATATATTACTCAGTAGGTAGAGTCAAAGTATTATTATAAAAATGTGTTGTTTTTAAGTTTACATTTTTACAAGCCAGTAACCAAATAGGTAAATTACTTAGATATTATATATAAAGAATATATGTAAATGTCCTAACGTTTTGTTAAAACAAAGTCTTTATTAATAATATAAAATTATACTTATTCCTAATATTCTTCTCGAAATATCGACTTACTCAACTTTATTAATAACAATGCCCAATGTAGACAGCTGACTCCTAAAGATAGCTAAACGCGGTAACAGCGAACAACGACAAAACTACGACCACGACTGTTATTTTCTATGGGTTATTAAATACTTTACTTATTATTTGTCGGCCTACTTGTTATTTGTTATTTTGTTTAGAAGCGGGGACGTGGCAAGAGCAACTACCAAACTCCATATAATATTAATAGAGTATCTGTTATTTCTTCACATCGATAACAGTTGTGAAACATTAACATCCTTAGCCTCAATAGTCTGGCAAACCATCGATGCAACGTTTAACATTAACATTAGAGCAATGCTAACAAATTGTCGAAATTAATTATCAAAATCCGTGTTCTGTTCGCCAAACTTATAGAATACGTCGTGAATTGGAACTTCGTAGTGTATTGGGAAGGAAGAATATAATCTTAAATTACTGTATATGGTCCAGGGGAGAATGATACCAAGAAAAATAAGGATAGGTTTTAGAATGCAGAACAGGAAGCTGTGGATGAAAGTAATGGTACTATTATCATATTGGGCGACTTCAATGGTAGAGTGGAAACGAAAAATCAAGAGTCAGCGAATACACTGGGAAGGTATGGAGAAAAAGTCAGGAATAATAATGGCAAGAGATTGATCCAGTTTTGCCTCTTGAATAATTTGTTGGTGGGCAATTCATTTTTCAGCACAAAGTCATTCACCAAATTACTCGTTGGAAAAGGAATAAGAACGAAAAATAGATAATCGATCATATACTTTTTGAGCAGCAAATTTAAAAACAGTAAAGGATATCAGAGTAAAGAGGAGATTTGAGATAGGCAGCAACCATTCCTTGCTAATGACTATTTTCAAAAGAAAATAGCCAAAAGAAACACTACAGACATGTCAAAACAATAAGAAACGTAAGTCGGCCATAAATATTCAAAAACTAAAATGGGATAATTACAAAAGAAAATTTCAGGAAAATATACGACTAAGAGTGAAGCGTTATAAAGAATGGTAGTCGGAAGATACTGATAAACTATAGGTCACATTTAGGCAAGCTTGTGTGGAAGCTGCCGAAGAGGTTTGTGGAAGGAAAAATATAGCAAATAACAGAAAACATACCTCGTGATGGTCGGAAGAAATTAGAAGCAAAATTAAAAAGAAAAAAGAACTCTGGAAGAAGTATCTTTCCAATAAAAGTATAACAACTTATGAGCAATATAAAGATCAAAGAATTGCTGTTAGAAGAGAGTCTAAGAGGCCAAGAGGAAATAATGGAAAAAATGTGGAATCAGAATGGCAACGGATTTCAAGAGCAATCAAAAATTATTTTATAGTTTTTTAAAGAGTGTGGGAAGAAAACAAAGAGTAAATATAACATATATTAGAAATAATGATGGACAGTTGGTATCTGAGAACGACTAGATAATGCTGGAGATAGATAAGTTTGGCCGGAACACTTTAAAGAAGTATTAGATGGTGAGGATATCCTTTGGAAGAGACCAAATGAAAACCAACAGGAATTCAAAGGCCTTATAACGAAGTTAATAGGGCAATTCATATGTGTAAGAATGGAAAGGCTGCGGGAATTGATGGGGTTGAAGTGGAATTGCTCAAGAATATGAGAAAAGCGGGAATAGATCTTCTTACAAAAGTACCAAACACTGCGTGAAAGAACAGAAATATATCGAGGGACTGGGAAGTAGCAATTATTTTGGCAATTTTTTAAAAAGGAGACTGCTCAATGTGTCTTAATTACAGAGGGATTTTTCTATTGAGTACATCGAGTAAAATATATGAACGCATAGTAGAATGAAGACTAAGAGAAGAGCTGAAAAATAAAATTGATGATAGTGAGCATGGATTTACAGCAGGCAGGAGCATACATGATCTTATTTTTGCGTTGCGATAACTTATGTTAATACCTTGGAAACACAAAACAAGTTATATTTGTGTTTTGTGGATCTGCATAAGGCATTCACCAGTATACCCAGGATACGAATATGGCAGGCCCTACGTAATAAAGGATTGAATGAATATGTGATAGAGGCAATCCAATCTTTGTACTTAAATTGTATGTCAGAACAAATAACATGAGCTCGAGCAAATTTGTAACAAATAAGGGCGATAGACAGGGTGGAATTTTGAGCCTGCTATTGTTTATCATCCTTATCGATGAATTGGCCAAGAAAGTGTATCTAAATATTCGAAGAGCTAGAGTAGGTGTGCATAAACATGCAACGGTTGAAGTAAAAGATCTGAATTATGCGGATGATCTGGTGTTGTTGGGAGAACCAGAAAAGTAATTGCAGAAGTCTTTGGATGCGTGGAACAAAGCATTCACAAGAAATGGTATAAGAATAAATGTGGATAAGACAGAGGTGATGGTGGTTTCAGAGTGCTTGGAGGATCTTCATATAAAGCTGAACAACGTAAATATAAAGCAAGTTGGTAAATATAAATATCTAGGGGTCACCTTGGAGCAGAAGGAAAACGGAGAGTGTGATCTAACAAATATGTTGTTGTTACGTACAAACCCTTTATCTGTACAAGGAAAATCACTAAGGAGACCAAAGTTAAAGTTTATAGCTCGGTGATAGTGCTTATAGTGTACTTACTTATATAGTACTTACGGTAATGAATCATGGGTGTTGTCTGAACAGCAAAAGGCTGAACTACACGTATTCGAGATGAGTGTTACGAAGAATTATAGGGGAGATTAAGAAATGCCGAGATAAGGGAGAGATTGGGCGTTAGAGGGATATTGGAGGTGATTGAGAAAAAACAATTGCGATGGTTCGAACACCTCGTGCGGATACCAAATGTGCGGGTGGTGAAGAGAGTGTGATCCATGAGCGTGTATGGAGGGAGGAAGAGAGGAAGACCGAGGAAAACTTGGCACAAGTTAATCGCTGAAAGTTGACAAGTTGACCCCTGGCTAGGCGGAAAATTGATTGGGAAGGAGTAATGGTGACGGCCAAAGACAGGGAAATGGAGAAGATTCCACCAGGAGGGATATGATGGATAGCCTAAACCTCTACACCCAGTAGGGTAGTAAAGGTGATGGCTAAGTAAGTAAGTAAGTAGTATATTGGCTGAATTATCTACAAATTTCGAACGCATTTTACGCAGCTCGATATTAAAACAAAAACAAAACAAAAAAATGTGCGCTCCGAAGAAAATATCGTCACTGTTGTTGATTTATCAATTCGTCGCCGTTCGCAAGAAGTTGGGCTTTTGTTAGACGACTACGTAGAAAATTTGATCTGGAGCAGGTTCGAACGGGACTGTTTCAGTCGATTTATTGAGAGAACAATTCGGTAAGAAAATTATTATGACCAATTAACAAACCTTTTAATTGGTCACCAAAGTCATGTGATTTAATGCCTTTAGATTATTTTTAGTGGGGTTATGTTAAATATTTGGTCTATGCCGATAAATCAGCAACTATCAACTTCTGACATATGAAAGCCAACATAACTCGGACAATTGCGGACATAAGACCCCAAGTGTTTAGAAAAGTGAATTGACAGAATGCGCTTTGTCAGAAGTAGTCGCGGCGAAGTTTTGTGCGAAATTATTTTCAAATATTAATTATTTAAATAGTTTCAAATTTATTTGAATTGAAGGTTTGAACGCACAAAAAAATACCCCTATAGTAACGCACCGTTAATTTCGAGCCTGTATGACATTTAGTTTTATGTTGACAGTCTTCGAAAGTAGATAGATTCGATATCGTTGCTATTCTGGAAAAAGCTAATTTAGTGTGTTGATTAAACATTATTTTTTGCGTAAGAACACCATCGCGTGAATCGATAAATCTAGAAAATGTATTACGGGAACTCTACTCCTTCAAATTTCATGGTTCATAAGCAGTTTATTCAGTTTCGATGTAGTTTCGATCGGTCTCAGGACCTATTGTTGAGGTTACTAGTGAGGAAATGTCCAACGAAATCCATGATATCCTGCTGGCCGATCGCACAGTGTAGGTTAGAGAGCTTGTTGAGATTATCAATATTGTGGAAGAACGCGTACGGAAGATAAGCAACATTTTGGTATGAGAAACCTATGAATGAATTCGAGGTCTTACCCTTTGAAATGTATAAAAAAAAGTTGGTAAATAGTTGGGCGATGTTAAAAATTAAATAAAAATTAAAGACCACATTGATAAATAAATCGATTTCAATCGATTTTAAATATTCAAAACAAGGAAAATTCTCCCGTGCACCAGGTAAAACTTCATAGATCGGACCTGGCCAATGAACCAGGTCTGTAAATATCAAACCGAAATTTGCCCATAGATCGCCCTAACTGTCAATGCAGTTACCGTCAAACCGCGTCATTGGCGCCATTTCCTTGTTGACTGATAAAGATTTTTCAACTCACACCCATACAAGTTTCATACAACAGCATGGTTTTTAATAGCGTCGAACATATCGAATTTTGTGGCTGGAAACTACGATTTGCGGACAGCATTGATTTTCTGTTACCATTTGAAGAAAAGTGCTGCGGAATCACATCGAATACTTGTCGAAACTTACGGTGAGTATGTTTTTGGTAAATCACAGTGCTTTGAGTGGCTTAAAAAATTCAAAATTTGGCGATTTTGATATGAGACTCGAAGAACATTGAAGACCACTGAAAAAGTTTGAAGATGGCGAATTGCAAGCATTATTGGATGATGATGACGCTCAAGCGCAACAACTCGTACAGATATCAAATATGACACGAGAAGCCGTCTCTATGCGTTTAAAAGACATGGGAAAGAGCCAGAAGATGGGAAAATGGATTCCACATGGACTAACAGCAATGAAAGACAGCAGGAAAAGTCAAAAACCTCTTGCGAAATACTGCTCGCCAGGTACAAAAGAAAGTAATTTCTCCATCGAATTATGACTGGCGATGAAAAGTGGATATCTTTTGAGAATACTAAGCGTAAAAGATAATGGGTAACCAGGCGAACCATCGATATCGACTGCAAGGCCAAATCGCTATGGATGGAAGAGAATGCTCTCTGTTTGGAGAGATCAGAAGAGTGTGATCTATTATGAGCTGCTAAAACCTGGCGAAACCGTTAATACTGAACGCTACCGACAACAAATAATCAACTTTAAATCAAGCAGGACGTAAAAAATTACCAGAATATCAAAAAAGGCAAAACAAAGTGATTTTGCTTCATGATAATGCTCCATCACACACTCCAAAACTGGTCAAGGAAACGATTGAGGCGTTTAGTTGGAAAACACTTTCGCTGCGACTTACTCACCACACTTGACTTCGTCCGATTACTATTTATTTGCATCGAAGGGACACTCTCTTGCTGAGCAGCGCTTCTCTTCTTACAAAAATGGCTCGATGACTGGTTTGCCTCAAAAGACCAACAGTTTTTTTGGCGTGACATCTACAAATTGTCAGAGAGGTGGGAAAATATATAGCTAACGATGAGCAATACTTTGAATAAAATATGTTTTATCATTTTCATACAATAAACATCTATTTTCTATACAAAAATTCCGGTTTCATATTTACATACCTGGTATATAGTCGAATATCTGTTCATTCCTTTAGTTACTTTCGAATGTTCCGCTCAAGCCTGACTGATGATGGTTTAAGGCCAGACACCAGGAGACACTTGTTGATGTTTTGATGGCGGCTGAAGGAATAGGCAATTTTCGCGTGGAACATTGATGAATTCTCCTTGTTTTTGAATATTTTTAATTTTCTCCACGGGCCCATTATGTGACTTTTCATAAAAAGTATCTCATTATTTACTCTTTCCTCGTAGGCTACTGAAAACAGATGTCTTGAATAGGATTTTGTACAATGTGCTCGTTAATTCGGTATGCGAATATTTTTTTTGTTAGTTGTAAAATTTTTATTGAATGTGATAATGAATGTGTAAAATTACAGAAATTATTCACTAGTGTGACAATACTAAAGGCGATTCAATATACGAGGTGTAACTATTAAATGAAGAGACTGACTTTTTTCGATATTCAGGGAATTGTGTACCTTCACTGGGTTCTTGAAGGTCAAGCTATTAATCAAGTCGTCATTGGTTCTTCACCAAGACCCTGGCTTATTCCGCATTGTCATTGTCAAGAGGTTTTTGGCCAAGTACAGCATTCCAGGGTTAGATTATCCGCCTTATTCGCCGGATCTTGTGCCGTGTAAGTTCTATCTGTTTCTTAAGGTGAAATCTGCATTAAAATGAACAAGATTTGAATCCTTTGGAGCTGTGAAAGAGAAAACGGCAAGCGTTCTTAAGGAACTGACAGAAGACTTCCAGCACTGTTTCGAACACCGAAAGATTTGCATGGAGCGTTGTAGGGATAGAAGAGGGGTGTATATTGAAGGTGAAAATAAATAAATATGTATAAAATCAAAATAAAATGTTTTACAATGTCAGTCTCGTTATTTAACAGTCTCACCTCGTATCAATCATTATTAGTTCTATAGGGAAAAATGCTGCTAAATTCTTACTAACATTCTGGAATCTTTTGAGTGAGTCAGATTTCTTCTCGTCTTTTTAATATTACCAATTATATCTGAGTTCTATCAGCTATTGCTGTTAGATGCTTAAATGGTAATAGTCTTATCTAAAGGATAGTGCATTAATTACATCATTATTATTGGATATTTTCTCAATCATCCATCTAAGCCTATTTTAGATTGATAGCAGGAAATATCTTTTCACATTTTGTATTCTAGGTCATTATATACCTGTTTCAATGATTAATACATGCCGTAGTATTTTATTAATCGGAAAATAGTTTCATGTCTATGTATTAACGACATTTCCTCTGTGATACTTGACAACTTCAGATGTAGTAAACTTTATATGTATGTGATAAAAAAAAAACAAATCTTTTGCTCTAGGAGTGGCATTACTTATGCCAGTCATTTCAATTAAAATCGCTTTGTAACAATCTTTGTTTGGTGCGAAATATGCGAAGTGCGAAGTATTTCATGACACTTCATATAACGACTTGAAGCTTGAAATCAATGAAAACTTTTTCCGAAACAATTTAAGATACAGCAAATATGAGGGTTGTTCGAAAAGTTCTAGGCCGGACATACAGATGACGCAAGGAAAGGGTGTCCCAATAGGTACTTCGGAATTTAAATTTAGCGCAGTTTTCCATCGACTTAACATATATCTCGCATGTGTTATCTAGAGACCGGAAGTTTAATTACACAGGTTGGCACGATTTTTGTAACATGGATGGGAATGCTCGTTTTGTGTTTGATTTAGATAGTTATCAAAATATCTTTTCACAGAAATGGCCTAGCAGGTTCCATTTTCAAGTAGCTTCTTTTATACCTAGCTCTTATTGAAATTATTTGTGCCTGACTTTGAACTGGACAATGAAGGAATTACGGCAAGATCATAGAGGGATATTTCCAAACTATTCTACGAATTTTCAAGGGCAGTTTTATTGTTTTCTATAGTTTAGTTTGTTTTTGTCTCGTTTACAGGACAGTCAAGTGTTTAACTCCATTTTATATAAAATGGCAAGTCCTAGTCGATTTTGCAAAAATCCAGCGGATAAGTTTTGTTATATAAGCGGCCGATTTATTTTAAAGTCACAAGCTGGATCTATATCCAAGAAAGTCAAAAAAGCCTATATTTTATATTTTAAGTGCGAAATTGGAGATCAAAACAGAAGTTGGGCTTCACATGTTTGCTGTGTGAGTTGTCGCGTAAATTTAATGCAGAGGATGCATCGCAAGAAAAACTATGTTGTTTTGACGTTCTTATGGCGTGAAGAGAACCTACTGACCATATAAGTGATTGCTACTTTTGTATCATTAAAACAGAAGGGATTTCAAAAAAGTAAAGGGACAAAATTCAATATCCAAATTCAGTATCCAAATTCAGAAATCCAAAACTTTGTCAAAACCATTGACAAAGAAGGTAATGGTTTCAAGTACCTAACAGAAATATTTCCTCAATTAAGTGATCCAAAACTAAAAGAAAGCAAACTTGTTGGACGTTAAATTAAGAAGCTTCTAGTTGATTTCCGTTTGGAAAGCATATGTGGAAGTGTATTGTAAGTGTAGTGAAAGGATTTCTAGGCAACAAAAAATATAAAAACAATAAAAAAACCTCATAGATGAAGTCTTGAAAACCTATGAAATATTAGGGTGTCGCATGTCCTTAAAAATGCATTTTTTACACTTCCATTTCGATTTTTTTCGGAAAATTTGGGTGCAGTGCCGACGAATTAGAAGAAACGTTCTTTCTGGACATCAGGATGATGTAAGTAAGATACCAGGGACGCTGGAACCCATCTATGTTGGGCGACTACTGCTGTTGCTACAGAACACAAGAAAAAAAGTGAAGTTTTTGTCGCTATATGACATCTCGACATGTCATATAATATATTTTTTATTCACATAATCCTCAGCTTCATGATCCTCAAAAGTTTAATTTTGTTGATTTGTGTTATGGATCGTTTTACGACGGAAGAACGTGTTAGAATTGAGCAAACTTGATGAAGTTAGAAATAATGCAAAATTTTACAATAAAATTATGTTTTCCAAGAGCTCATTTCCGTCTCACAGGGTATGTGAACAAGCAAAATTGTAGGATTTGGCGAAGTGAAAATCTAGTGAATGCGGAAGAATCTTTACAGCTTCTTCGAGCAACACGGTTGTATGCATTGTGGGCTAGACGGGTTATAGAGCCATTTATAACCTATAAGCTAAATTAATGGCGAACGTTCTGCAATATGTTAAGAAACGTTTTATAGCCCCTATTGGATAATATCACATCTTAATAGTATGTTCTTTCAATAAGATGGTGCCACCTGTCATACGAGGAGAAAAACTTTGGATTTGTTACGGACACGTTTTCCTGGCCACGTCATTTCTCGAAATGGACTGCAGGATCATGCGATGAAAAACTTTGTCAAAGCCATGGACAAGGAAGGTGAATACAATATTCAGTCCGGTGAATATGGCAGGTGGGGTAGGATGTTCCATTTAAGGTTTTCCAAATAGTTTTTTATGCATTTTGTAACATGGACCGAGCAAATGACTTTATTGTGTCTTTGGGCGTAGTCTGGCCGTTTTTCCTTTAATGCTCAGTTTATTCTTATCAATTGCTGTCGGTATCGATCGCCAGTAATCGTTTCACCAGGTTTCAGAAGTTCGTAATACACAGCTCCCCTACTATTCCACCAAATACATAGCAAAGCCTTCTGTTAGAGACATTACGTTATAAATGACCCGCGTATATTCAATTTGGTGAGGAAGAATTATTTAAATACTAACTTCGTACTACTCTGTGGTAGTAGACGTTTTTTGTTTCATATAATCTGTGAACTCTAACGTCCACTACACAGCTGACATTTTACCATCTAAAACATTGGAACTACGATGAAAATACTGTCAAGGAAAGTAAATAAAAAAGAGAAGCCGTAAAACAGTTTTTCATTGTATACTCTTGCAAAATTTTACAAGATATTTTTCGCCTTTCAATTCATATGATACCCATTTTCCTTCCTTCTGGATCTTTCTCAATGTGTATAGACGTTCGAAAATGGTGGATTGGGCAACACTCAATGTTTCTGCTAATCGTTTCAACGTATGTGTAGGGTCTTCATCCAATAATGCTTGCAAATCTGTATCTTCAAGCTTTTTTGGTTGTCCTGGACGCTCCTTGTCTTTTATATCAAAACAACCACCTTTAAAGCATTTAAACAATTGATTACAAGTTTTTTAGATTAGAACATGTTCACTATAAGCTTCAACCAACAATCGACAACTTTCAGCAGCTGTTTTCTCAAATGAAAGAAGGCTATTACTTCCCCGCAAAACGTTTTTTTTCTGGTACATAATTCGACATATTCAAAGCTATGAAAAACTATGTTTTTTGCACAATAACAATTAATAACGAACTGGCTTGTGTTGAATCGACATTATAATATTTTAAACAATCGGAATTATTAACCGAAACACTTGTTATTCGTTAAATCTGATTCGTTAGATGGCGTGCTGGGTACTTTCAGATGTATGCGTTTAATTGCTTAGTTGTGGCATATCGAGTAAAGAAAAAAATTATTGACTTGTCTAAAAAACGGATAACATTTAAGATATGAATTATGGATCAAGAACTTTACTTTGGGCGATTTAACTCCGACGAACATACCCCGACAAACACACCAAAAGAATTGACTTCTTTTTTAAAGAATGTTTTCCTTTCGTTTTCCACGGTAAACAAGTGAGCTGTTGAAATTAAACGTTGTCAAATGCTCATGAAGCTAAAAAACCGCTACGTCTGAAAAATCCTCACAAAAGTCCACAATGTCATATTAAATAATTCGGATATGGGTATGAAAAGGCTGACCAACGATTTATTCGAATGAACAGTTCTTCATTTTTGTTAAATTTCTTCGATGTTTTATACCTGCAAATGGAGCATCAGCAGTGGGTGAAAGCGGGTGACAGCGCGCCAAAGTAACCAAAAATGGTTCTTTCTGCAGGTAAAGTCATGGGTAGGGTTTTGAGCGATTCTCGTGTTGTGGTGTGGTGATTACAGGATAATTACAGGGGAGTGCAACTCTCTTCACTACTCAATCAATTAAAGGGCGCTATTCCGGCTAAATGTCCTTATTTGGCCGAAGAAAAGTTTACTTTCATCATAATATTGTGGTTGCATACACGTCTTAGATTATTGCTACAAAACTTCATAATCTAGGCTTCGAAGTGCTTCTACATGCATTGTATTCACCGGATTTAGATCCCAGCTATTACTTCCTCTTTTCAAAACTAAAAAATGTTTCGCTCGATGAAGATTCACTTCAAATAATCGTGCCAAAGCTGAGACAACTACTGTTTTGCAGAATTGAACAAATCGCTTTATACTGAGCGTATTAAAAGTTAGAACGGCATTTGTCTAAATAAATTGAATTGAAAGATCATAGATATAATTAAATATTAATATATATTTATGTATGTAACATTAGCTTATATGTAATGAGTTACAGGGGATCCCTATGGGGAACTGTAATCGACCATAGAAATTGCATTTAGAACCATTAAACTATTTTTAAGATATCATTGTCATATCAAGACTTATAATCAGGTTAAGTACACTGAAGTGTACTACATGAAAATTATTTAAACCTTTTGTTGTTCTGTGTTACAGAAAGTACATATTTGTTTGTTACTCGATGCTTTCAAAAACTAGGGCTATCACCAAAGATAGCTTGACGAATTTTGTAATAATACTTAATTTACACCTTTTAAGGTATACACTTTTATAATATACGGTATGGATCGATGTTAACAGATTTTGTCTTGTGAGAATTGAATGGAATTGTCATATACCAAAAGAGAATTGAATGCAACAAAAGTTTGGCGAATGTATAAGTTCAAATAATATAACTATTTCTTGTTTTTCTCCAGGAAGTTGCTACTTAACTCTTTTGGATTACTTTAAATAGCGTTTTATCTAGCTGTTTGTCTTTTACCATTTTAACATTATATTGTTGCTATTGGCAAAGCCTTTATTTGAATTTAATAAATCATCCTAATTTATTTTCTTTCTCGAATAATTTTCTTTATGTCTTTCGCTAGATTCTTGTGTTGTCGAAGGAAAGCTCCTTTCAGAGCGAATACTAAAATTCCTTTAAACGTTAACCATAATTTCATAGATCAACTGGCACAGCCTTTGGGTTGGACCATGAAAGCTAAATGTGGTCCTTTGAGTAAATTCAATGAACTCAACTATATAATATTATTAATAGGTTTTTTCTTAATCCTTGATAAACTGATGAAATAGCTTATTTTTGTTGTAAAATTTTTACTGAGGCGGCGAATAAGTAGTGTCAGTTTTTTTATTAGCTTCGTCAATTTTAACTAGTCTTTTTAGGAAGAAAGCGACGAGGGTTGCTATTTCTGTATCCGGAATTAGCAACAATTGTGTTGGTCGGAGCAATCTGACATATATATGGTAAAGTTTGACATTGTTGACTGGATACGTACTGAGAACGTTTTGTCATTCGGACGCTATTTGTATTGTTTAGTGCTTCAGTTAAAAAATGGAATTAACTCATGAGCATTTTCGTGCGATGATTTATCACGACTTTATTGATGATTTATTACGACTTTATTGATGTTTTATTATGACGTGGATTATCTCAACAACAGTGCATCGATCAACTCACTTCGACATTTGGCGATGAAGCATCATCTAAAACCAGGGTATATCACTGGTTCAGTGAATTCAATCGTGGTCGTCGTTCACTCATGGACGAATTAAAAAAAGGTCGTCCAAAATCGGTTGTTGTACCAGAAAACATATATACTATGCGCGAACTGATAAAGCAAGATTGTCATGTGACATACCCTGAGATAGATTGACGCATCGCTTGACATTAGTATGATAAGTGAACACAAGATTTTACATCAATATTTAACCGTGAAAAATATTTGTGCGCGTTGGATTCCGCATAATTTGACAATCGTCCATAAAAGGCTCGTGTCTATTGCTACAAGGAAATGTTAAAAAAATATTGATGCACTAATCCATGCATCACCACGACTATTGATGCACCAATTGTGGTGCATCAAAAGTCGTCTACACGGGTGACCAATCTTGGATCCCAACAAAAGTTGTTTGCGCAAGAAGCCCTTTGAAGCAAATGGTCGCCTGTTTTTTGGGATAAATGGACATGTGGCTACATTGCCACTAGAGAATCGTAGAACGGTCAATTCTGAATGGCACACAACCATTTGTTTGCCAGAAGTCTTTAAAGAAATAAGAAAAAACAACCAGCGACGCAGGATCATTCTTCACCATGATAACGCGAGCTCTTACACGTTAGACCGAACAACTCAATATTTTACTGGTCAAAACATCGAATTGATGGGTCATCCTCCGTACAGTCTTGATTTGACACCCAATGATTTCTTTTTGTATCTGTCCGTGCAGAATAAACTACGTGGTCAACGATTTTCCACGCCAGAAGAAGCGGTTGATACGTTCAAAATGTATGTTTTGGAGATATCTCAATCATAATGGAAAAGGGGCTATGGAAATTGGTTCAAAAGCATACAAAAGTGTATCGATCATCGCGGAGAAAATTTTAGAAAAAAATAAAAGCGTTTTAAATGATAAATATTTTTATTTATTATATTTGTTTTTATTTATTGTTACGGATGCAAAAATGGCAACCCTCGTAAAGTGGTTTAAATTTATTTTAGCCAGTTAATAAAGTTGTCTTTAAATGTTTTTGAATTGCTTACATTTAGAAAATATCATATGAACTGGAAAACATTGATCAGATTTTTAATAAGATTGCGCAGATTCAAGATATTAATATGAAGTGTATAAATCAAGTAATAAGCCTAGTGGCGTACCGCTTCAACTGGCAACTCTGTTGACTTCCTCTTTGAGGGGGAGGTAGCCCATAAGTCTTCAGTAAGATTTTGAACTCCCTCAAGTCACTTGGTGCTCCGTAGCAATTGTTTTCGTGAATCCGACTTTTCTAGTGTATTCTGAAAATGAGTGATAACCATTATGAGCTTCGGCGCGCTATCAAGCTTTGATTCAAACTGGAAAACTTTAACGGACCCACGGACAGTGGAAGTACCCTCACAGCGGAACGCTTTCAACTACTAGAAGTGATCTGCAAATCCGGGATCTTCTAAAGAGTTTTCCAGTGTGAGAACTTTGAAACGTAATAGCGGCAACATTGAAATATACATGTCACTTATAGACTGCTGTGTTCAATATATTGTATAAATTCACCGCCAACAGATACACGATTCAACAGGAATTGGAAAGTTGAAAGGCGCCTGCTCATTCAGGAAAACTATAATCTTTTCCGATGCAGCGCACTTTTGGATTAATGAGTTTGTGAACAAACATAACTGGTTTGTGAACGAACATAACGATCTAGAGAAATTTTGCCCGTGAATGCCATTCCGCCCGAAATATAAAAATTCGGAAGTAACTTCATGTTTCTATATAAACACATTTCAATACTATGACGTGGATATTTAAAATAAATCGAAAGTAAGAGAAAAATTGTATTCATAAAGAAGTTAACTTAAAGCTCCGATCTCAACTCAAAGAGGCTTCACTGATGAGAACTAGAAATGGCAGGTACGACATAAGAATTAATATCGATTTTTGTAAGATATGGCGTTACAAATACATGTTGGTATAGACTAATGGTGTCTATGACGTTTTAGAACGTAAACAGTGCGTTCTGATCATCGGTTGACGGTGAATTACTTCAAACGGTCAAAC
Source organism: Cosmopolites sordidus (assembly GCA_031761425.1). Lineage (NCBI taxonomy): Eukaryota > Metazoa > Arthropoda > Insecta > Coleoptera > Curculionidae > Cosmopolites > Cosmopolites sordidus. Next base: position 97,782 of record JARFXV010000426.1, on the reverse strand, counting down.
TTCAAACCCTCAAACAAAACACAGAGTTTTGAATAGATCTGACTTCGAATGTCAATCAAAAATGAAGAAAAATATTGTCGGAAGAGATAAAAAACCTTATTTATTCTATGATTATAGATGCCTATCGTATCCACATCAAATTTTAGATATTTCTGAATTTACTTTATTGTCCTTAATTGGACAATTTATTTCAGATTAAGCTGGGTCCACATCAAATTTGCGTTGTGAGGACTGTATGTGTTGTATGTGGAGTGCCTGCGTGACAATGTAGACGCTTTGACACAGAAAACCACACACAAATATTGTCGCCGCACAGCACGCACACGAACCATCTGTTGTCCACCAGATAATTCAAACAAATTGTTCCAGTAAATTCAACACACATGCAAAATTTTATTGGTGTGGAGCCAGCTTTATGGTATTTTATCCCAAATATATATTTGGGTAATTTTTTTTATTAAAAAATAAATTGCTCCTTGAAAATTAAAATATGTAAAAATGCTACAATAGTAATTTATGTGAATATACTTTGTTAATTAAAAAAACGAGTCCATTTATTAATAAATAAGTTATTGACAAAAATTTCAGATACTTTTTTTTACCCACTGTATATAACATCTACTCAAAAACACATGCCTTAATATTACTAGTAACGTATTTTTATTAACCTTTGTTTATTTTGTTCCAATGTCTTTATAATTTTAACACAGATATTTGTTTTCAATTTGATAATAACTTTTAAATAAGAAGCTGGGACTGGTTAAAAAAAGAGATGTAAATGTGAACTAGGGGGTTAATTTCCGCAAACACCCTAACAGCTGATTTACGTTTCGCAGTTCCTATACGCCCTCGTCGTCCCCGCTCAGCCTCGACCTTGACGACACAGCCGCCACCAGCCCCTCGTCCATCACAAAGAGACCCGCACCATCTCCGACGTCGCCTCCTCGATGCACCATAGTACCGCCGCAAGACCTACATTCAGATGTTATTAACCTGGAGCGGACCCCGGTCGCCTACCAATGGCGTTTTCCGTCCGAGTCACGTGATTCTCCGTTTCGTCGGTCGACCAGCGCGACCACAGTTCCGCTCACCAGTTCGCTTTCAGACGGTGTCGGCCGTATGTCGGTGGCCGAGACGCTCGTGACGTCATGTACCTGCAGTGATGCCTGTTCTAGCGCGGTTTCAGGTGGTGTCAGCATGTCAAGCGGCGCGAGTGCCCAAAACGCCGTCGCCAGTGAAGAAGGGGCGGCGGGTGGTACCGGATCCAAAACCCCCGCGGACGATTCTCTGAACGCGATGAATATCGTGGGACTACCTAGATTCCAGAACCCGGGCCATGTTGGAACCAGGTCTCAAACTGGTACAGGTACCGTGTATTCTCAACATTTTCGAAACGTGTCCGAACCTGCTACTCATTTCTTCAAGTATCCGACTGGTGGTACCGTAGCGGCGGTGCATCAAAAGCCCCACGCTTCAGGTATTTCGGTGAATCAACACGGAGTGCAGTTAATAAATCATTTTCGAAGTAGCAGCGTGCCGAAATCGATCGCGTTCTCCTCCAAGCACGACGTTACAACTACACCTCCGGTGATAACTAACAATAATAACGCGAGGTCACTCCCCACTCGTTCCTTGGTACCGCCGAATTCAAACAATGTTCTCGAAGCCGCATCGGTTCAAAACATCAAACCGAACAACGCGAATGTCAGTAACATCAACGTGAACTTCTATAGGGCTGTGCCTGTGAATGTAGTGGCTTCGGTACCAACCATTCACTGTTTGAATACTTTGACGAACAGTCAGGGAAACAGTGTCTCCAATGTACAAGTACTGCCATTAGGAAATGGTAATCAACAACTGACGGTACCATCCAGCAATGGGTACGTTAATTGTGTAAATAATGTACAGAATCACACGACTTCAAACAGTACCTGCGTGCACAGTACTCAGGTGATGGTACGGAACACAAATGCCATTCAGATCGGTCACGCTAATATTGACAACAAGATTCTCACTACCACCGTCGGTTATCCTGAAACGAATTACAGAAACGTCGTTTCCGGTACTGCCGGAAACGTTATCATTCATAACGGCGTCGAAAACATCCGAAATAATTCTTCAGCACTTCAAATAAATGGTGTTTACAATTTAAGTAGGAATAATAATTTAGTACCGATATCTCCAGTTGGTAATAACGTGGTTCAGATACAAACAAATCCATCTCGTCCTCTTACATTTGTTTCGGATGTACCATATCAGCAAGCAGGAAGAATTATCACAACAACGGCGCAAATAAACAGTACGGCCATGGATGCTAGTACTTCCACCACTATACAGACTCAGAATAACAATGGTGTAGTGCGTACAAGAACTTTTACCAGTACTGAAGCCCAAACTGACGAGATCTTGCCAGTTAATCAAACTCCGTCTACCCAAAGTCTCCCATCCAGGGAACAAAGACGTCGAGAAAGAAGGGAACGACGCCAAAACCGACGGACGAATTCTCATGGAATATCTTCGCGAAGCACCCAGGAATGTAGTACCCAGGTTGGGTCCAGTACCTCCAGCGATCAGCAACTTCCTGATATCCTCAATAGTCACCTTCCACCGCCTTATACGCCATTGCCGAATGTTCAAAACACGTCGTTGATACCGCCGCAGATTTTGCCGCCTCCTCCACCTCCAATGGTGCCGGGGGCAGTGATGCCGAACCCGCATGGACCGATATTGCAAACGGTGGTGCCGAATGCCGTTCCCGCGAGTGCCTTTGTGTTTCCGGCTCCTCAGCAAATGGCTCCGTTGATGCAGGGTACCGCACCGGTACCCGTAGCGGTACCAGCTACAGCAGCTGGTGGATTTAGGTTTGGATTTCCTCCTAGTGCTTTCAGAAGGTAAGTTCATCCATTTTATCATCTTTGCTTTTAGTGATTTCCACAGGCTAGACAGTTTGTTTTACAATAGTATATTTGTTACGCAATAATTACACAGTTATTATATAATATTGTGAGCTTATCACTATTACGCTATTGTAGTTACCAGTCACCATTATCAAAAAGGATGAAAAATACCAATCTGCAAACAACTTAATGTATAGTTTTCTAAATTTCAAAAATTGTTTAAATTTTTTTCTCGATCTTAATCTCTACATATTTGTCTATTCCCGATCTCCTCAAACCACACTTTTCGCGACTTCTATACGATTAAAATTTAATAACCAGTTTTAATTCAAAATTGGGTTCATTCCAAGCTGCCTACTATCTGCCAAGCTATCTCAGAGTTCCTTCCCGTTCATTCAAATTCCGTGCGTATTTAATGAGAGACTGAAGCGACAATGCCTGACCGGGAATTCACCGACCGAGCTATAATATGACTTATATGGTACAGATCGTATATACCTTATTAATAATAATATGAATAGTTTTGCTTACCGGTCACCTCAGTTAAAATATAGGATTGTTTCGTTTATACTATTTATTTTTATATGTAAAAAATTGTCAGAACTTTGAAATGCAATAACGGCAACACTATTTGAAATGTAACTTATCATTTATAAACTGCTATGTTCAGTATATTGTGCCAATTCACCATGGGAAGATGCACGAACTGGGTTCTAGAGCAGTTGAAAGAACTACTTTGGAAAAAAAATCCAACGAAGCGAACTTAATGGGTTTGTGAATATACATAACTGCAGGATTTGAGCCTATGAAAATCTTCAAGTGATTCAGGTCCTACCTTTTCACATATTGTTTTTTGTTTTTGAAGACGATGATGGAAATCGTGATGATGACCCTTAATGATGCATGCTATTGGGATATGCTAACAGAATATCTTTGTCCTGATCTGATGAATGTGGATATATACTGGATATAGACTAAGACTAGATAATCGATTTATTGCAACAACATTTTTCTAGACGCGTTATGCGATCTATGTTAAATTTCTGGTTTACAAAAATAAACCCCGAACAATTCTTGACTTTAAACGAAACATTCAGGCTGTCATCGAAAATATACTACGCAATATGCGTGAAAGTGAGAATATGGGGTATTTAATGAACAATTAATAATTAATTACTTCTTCGTACAGAAAGAAGTGTTGATGTCTTAAATGTAGAGAGTTTGGAGGACTGTTTAAAGAATATTGTTTGCAAAAATATTATATTAGCATAGTGACAAATTTGGAGGTTACGTATATGATAAAACGCTACATGATCTAACAAAAGTTTGTCAAGTCGTTAAAATGTTCTTAAAAGATACAACTGAAAATACCGGCTCCTTTAGAGTCAGTTATCGTATTGCGACAAACATTGTTAAAAAAGGTAGATTGTTTACACGTGGTGAATGTATTAAAAATTCATATTTGGAATAGTTAAAAAAATAGTTCTGAGCAGTAAGGCAGTTCTAGGCAGCTAAAACATTACTATTATTGTATATAGTAATTTTGAATGCTCTCACATGGCCCTAGTCTCAAAAAGTTTGGGGACACCTGCTCTAAGGTATATCCAAGAAAATGTATCTACATATCTTATACTTTTTAATTCAGAACAACGGAGAAAGCAAAGCCCTAGTGCTATTTTTGACCTAAAAAATGCCGCACAAACTTCCTTTTTTGTGTTTTCCTTTTTTTATTTTTAATTTTCCGTCTATTTATAATTTTCGTTTAAATGTTAGTAGATTTTCAATTATATCCGCTTGAAAATTATTTATAAAACACTCCTAACATGGGTTGACATATTTTAATAAAGTAAACAAGGACGTTTTACAGGCAAAAAGAAAGTATTTAATTTGATAAATGGAACAGCTCACCATCCAATAGTTCTCAACATTTTAAAATACATAATTTAAATTTTTTTTATCTCAGATTCAAATCTACATCAGATTAAATATTGGCACCGATGCAAGATTGAATTTATTTTTAATATCGTTTTGAGACTTTCATATTATTACACGTTCAGAATATGGATAAAAAAAAGTATATTTACAGGGTCACTATTATGTATGGAAATGGTCAAATATCTCGAGAAAACTTATAAAACAATGGATGACAGATGAAGTATTTAATTACACTAGACAACAATTAAAGTCAATTTGTGAATTTCAAATTTCTTTCAATTTTTGTATGGAATTAATATGTATTCAACTGAAAGAGAAATAATTGAAATACTAACAATTGTTGGATACGTTGACACAAAACATACTCATGCTGAAGTTTGTCGAGTATTTAATAAAGCACATCCGAATAAAAACATCACTAAGTCAATAGTTTCAAAAACGGTGATAAGATTCAATAATACAGGTAACATTAAAAATCGTCCAAAATTAGGAAGACAAAAAAAAACTAATGACGAAAATTCGTGAATTGAATATTTTAATTGATCTTGTAGATGTTGTAAGGTTTCCGTGCGACAAATAGCTTTAAATCATAACATATGTAGACGCTCAATTGAAAAAATAATAAAAAATATTTTATATCCATACAAAATACTATTACTACAAGAATTAAGAGAACATGATTTTGATCTAAGAGTTGAGTTTTGCGAAGTTATGATGAAAAAAATAAATACCAATCCAAATTTTGTTCGAATATTATTTTTACGGATGAATAATAATAATAATAATAAGTGGTAGACACCCCCATGATCTTGACAGTCATGAAGTCGACAAGATTCCGTCGGCATGGTTGAGATGGGGAGGTCTTTTTCCGGAGACTGAAGGTTTTATGTGTACAGTTCAGGATCAGGTGGGGCACACTAAGAACTACCAAAAATATATCATTAAGGATGCACAAGTATCAAATGACATGCATAGAAAATCCCACGAAAAGCCTGAGACTATCCAACATATTGTAGGAGCATGTGGTAGACTCTCCCAGACGGACTATCTTCACCGTCATAACCAGGTGGCCAGTACAGTCCACCAGGAGCTTGCAAGTCGTAATAACCTTATAACAGAGCGAGTTCCTTATTATAAATACACCCCGGAAACGGTACTAGATTCAGCCGATTTCAGGTTATATTACGACCGAACAATAATAACCGACCAAACCGTTCACTGCAATAGGCCAGATATTATGTTGGTTGACAAAAAGAAGAAAACAGCATTCCTAATCGACATAGCTGTTCCAAATACAAACATTCAAAAGACGGCTGAAGAAATAGTGCAAAAATATACAGACCTGAAGTTAGAAATACAACGGATATGGAAGTTGAACCAGGTCCATATTGTGCCATTGATAATTTCAACAACTGGCATTACACCAAAGAATTTGAAAAATAACATTAAATTTCTGGGACTAGAAGAAAATCTGTTTAAAATAATGCAGAGGACGGTAATTCTTAATACCACTCGTATCGCCCGTTAATTTTTGGAAGAATGGAGTTGTTTTGGCTACGGCCCGCACTTTATTTAAAATCCAGCTTGGCTGGGAAAAAGGATAAAATGAAGGAAACAATAATAATAACCAGCTGGAGCTGCTGCACCGGTACTACAACCGAAGCTCACTCAAGCTGGACTACCTAGAAGACGCATGAAATGGATGAAATGGACATCATCGATGAATGAAACAATTATGCTCATTTATTACAAAGTGACGCAACTTGAACGGGAAAGAATCGGCTACAGACAACAACTTCACGCCGAGTTCACTAAAGTATATCCTAACATACAAGTCACAGAACAGACAGTGGCTCATCAATATAGAATGATTCTCAAGAAAGGTATAACTCCAGAAATTAAACTATATACAATCAAACAAGAGATCCAACAAGAAATTGACCAGAAGCAGACTGTAATAGGACAGGATATTTCTAAAAATAATAACGATCCAGAAATTATAATGTCCGAACAAACAACTCAAGCTACACATTTAGAGGTAGTTAGTGAACAACGGCCAGAAAACACTGATCAGGTTAATCCATGCCTTCTGCATGAATCTGGAAAATCAATTTCGGAGTACAAAGTTTTAAGAGTACAAACCGTTTACAATCGATGAAGTTTCCAATGTAATAAAATAACTTCATAACTAGAAAGCACCAGGGCCTCACGGACTACAAAATTATTGGCTAAAGAAACTGTGGTGCACACATTATAAATTAACTAATATCATTAAGGAAATATTAGTCGAGACACAAAATGCACCATTATTTCTAACTCAAGGAACAACATATATTATACCAAAGCACCATAAAAATACTCAAGATCCCTCAAAATATCGGCCCATAACCTCTCTCCCCACGATATATAAAATCATAACAGCTTGCATTAGTGATCGAATTTATGCACATTGTAAACGCAACAATATCATCGCCATGCAGCAGAAAGGCTGTATTAAAGGAGCAATGGGATGCAAGGAACAAATCATTATTGGTTCAGTCGTTTGCAATCAGGCGTATGCCAAGAAACGAAATATTAGTTTGGCATATATCGATTATAAAAAGGCTTTCGATTCTGTACCACACGAATGGCTTATAGAAATCTTATATTTCTTACCTTAATTTAATATCTATAAAATAAATCAACCAATAATAAATCTCTTGAAGAGCTTCATGTCAGTGTGGAGAACCAAAATCCAACTTAGAGAGGGTGACCATAATATAACAACTACAGAAATTCCAATCAGAAGAGGTATTTTTTAAGGATATTCACTCAGTTCTCTTTGATTCTGTATCGCCATGAACCCTCTTTCAAACCGACTGAACTCGAACAAATATGGTTTTGCCTTGAAAAGTAATGGTGAATCTATGCGGCTAAACCATTTGCTCTACATGAACGATCTGAAATTATTTGCCTCATCAAACAGTCACCTACGGCAAATGTTAAGCATAGTGGAAGAATTCTCCAGTGATATACGAATGCAATTTAGACTGGAGAAGTGTAGCATATTAAACATCAATAGCGGAAAACAGCTGAACAATGCTTTTGAGACATGAAACGGACAAAAGATCAAGACAATGAATGCTATAGAAACATACAAGTATCTGGGTATGAAGCAAGCACGCCGAATTGATCACAGCTTAATGAAAGAAGAGCTTACCTGTCAATTTATCAAAAGAGTAAGACAATTTTTGAGGACAGACTTAAATAGCAGAAACATGTCTAAGGCTATCAACAATACCTATGCATGTTCAGTGCTAAACTATTCGTTCGGGATAGTTAACTGGAGTGCAACTGACTGGAGTGCAACTGACAACAAAATTTGCAACGTAAGATCAGAATACTGCTCATAAAATCGCATAAACTCCACCCTAGAAGTGCAGTGGAATGCACAACAGTGCCGCGATAGCAAGGATGTAGGGGATTGGTTGATATTAATAAGCAACTGGATCAACAAATAGGAAATCTGCGGAAATATTTCTTGCAGCAGGAGGAAACGTCTATGCTACATAAAGCTGTATGCCAGGATGATGGATCAACACCACTGCGACTGAACGAAGATCAAGTTCAAGTCTATGCAAAAACAGAACTTGAGAAATTACAATCGTGAAGAGAAAAGCCTCTGCATGGGAGATATTTGAATGACGTCACCCAGGAACAAGTCGACATATTAGCGTCGAACTTCTGGCTGACTGTTGGACAGATATAAGACTACTGGTACTATAAGACCATCCTGTTATACCTGCCAGAAATTATCTTAAGTACATAGTTCGGGACGGAATTGTGGTGGATGATCGATGAGATATGAGTGCCGGCTCTCCGAGATAATCGACCATATAACACGGGATGGTGAAGTATTTGCAGCAACAGAATATAAAGAAAGGCAAGACGCAGTGGCGAAGATCATTCATCAAGAATTGGCAGTAAAACTGCGGCGAAAGGAATCAGAAAAAGTCCCATACTAGAATTACAATCCGCAACCAGTTCTGGAGAACAACAGTTACAGAATGTATTGGGACCGAACAGGGTTTACCGAGTAGAAATTAAATAAGAATAGGCCCGATATTGTTGTAATCGATAAAATTGCAAGAAAAACATTATAGATATAGCTATCCCAAACAACAACAATTTAATTGCAAAACATATCGAAAAGAGCATATATAAAGAGCTGCAAGAACAGCTGAAAAGACAATGGGATATGAAGTGCGTCGAAGCAATACCTATCATACTGTCATCAACTGGAATCATCCCAAAAAACTTGGTAAAGGATATTAAAATATTGGGCCTTAATGATCACCTTTTTAGACCCTTTTTAGAAGGCTGTATTACTTGGAACAGCCCGAACCGTTCGAAAGTTTCTGGATAACAATAGGAAACCAAAGATATCCACCGTCACCACTGTGGCCCGAAAACATGGAAAGGGCCCCCACAGAGGGGCTCTAAAAATAGAACACCTAGAGTATAATGATGATTTAATGGAAACATTGTTCAAAGCCAGATTCAAATAAAATGGCAACGCAAGTCTGGACTCCACCCTCATTATTCGAAAGCTCAACTAACCGAGCAAGCATGGACTATCAATTTTATTATGAAACAATTCAAATAAAAATTTCACAGAATGATAACCTCTTCATAACTTCATAACTCTAATGATTCAAAATTATTCATAATCAGCAATTGATGATGATCAAAGTCTCTTCCCGGGTAAACGTCAAATGATTTAAAGTAAAGAAACTTTTAGTGAAGTAACATTCTGTCTAAATGGTCATGTTAACAGACACAACTGTAGACACTACGCTGATACTAATCCACACTGAATGGAGCAGGTTCATATACAGTATCCTCAAAAATTAAATATTTGGATGGGATTTAGTGGCCAGAATACTATAGAAGCTTTTTAAGCTCATTTTGTTGTTTGTTTTTAAATTTAATTAATCAAAACCAAGAAATGGGTTACAGTAATACAGTAAGATGGTGCACCAGCACGCTATGGCATTTACGCTAGAAATTGTCTTAACATTACTTCCCCAAAGCGATGGATCGGTTGAAGAGGAGCTATCGAACGACCAGCAAGGTAACCAGACTTGGCACCACCCGATTTTTTTTGTGGGGCTATTTAAATAGTTGGGTTTTGGTTAATAGGCCAGAAAATCTCAAATATTTCAAATTACAAATTTGACAAGAATATACCTCTTATCTGGTGGGAAAATCCAATTCAAGGCTTCGTTATTGTTTTTTTGTAAATTTGATAAACATTTCCTGATGTTTGTGTGCACAATTTTATTAAAAAATCTGAAAGTGTTCTCGAGATATTTGACCGTTTCCATACATAATAGCACATATGTATGCAATAACACTGTTTCCATACACATCATTTGAAAAAAAAAGTTTCTTACAAGAGCCAAAATCGTCAAAAAAATGCTGGATTATTAAATTACTATTATAAAAGGTATGATAAAAATTAACATTTTAAGTACATTGTTAAGAACATCGTTTGAAACATTTTTTTATTACGAATTATTTTATTCACCAGCCAATGTTAACGTCACAACGTCGTGTGAATTCAAAATGGTGACTAAAATTATTCACTGTTTGTCAGTGCGAGTATATAGTCTCATTTAAAATCAAAAATGTATTTTGTACTCGAATATCACGACATGCTTCTTATTTATGGAGAAGCTCATATTAAGAAGTACGTATTTTTATTTAGTAATTAAACAGTGATCTTTCAACTCAATAATGCGTCATATACAAAAAACTGCCGAGACTGGTTTGAGAGAGAACTTATGTATTGAGCTCTTTTTAAAGCTCCTTTACTGGGATAGTATTTGATAGTTAGGTAGATAATTAAGTGTGCCCTAATTTTTTGGGGTTTATCACCAATCATGGCGAGTATTAAAGAAAATATATTTGTAAGTAACATAACAAAGAATAACATTTTATTTCAAAATATCAATCAAACAAAAACGTTTGAAACTGCAGAAAAATATTTGCCCATCACCAAGTACACATCGCTAATTTTTATAAAAGTCCTTTTATAAAACTTCCATTTGCATCTAGTTTATTTAATATTTTGTGTTCATGCTATTAGCATGAATGATTGCTTCCAAACGTCTAGGCAGTGATTCTACTATTTTTGTCGTAATATTTACGGGTTAACTTCCATGGGTTAAAAATTACTTCTTTTTGAAGCTCCTTGCTCGTAATTATGATTTCAAATGGATTTTTTGGTTTAGAATCTGTTATTAATTTTCTATGGGATTAAGGTCCGGTGACTGGGGTGGTATGCGTAACCTTCTAGGAGCCTTATAGAGAAGCCACTTGTTGGTTTTCTTAGCTGTATGTTTAGGATCGTCATCCTGTTGGAAATAGAAAGTCCCTTCGATCCCAAATTAAAACAGATTGTTTTAAGGCGTCTTTAACAATTTTCCGTCGCTTCTTTACAGTAGGTATTCGAAGACGACCTGATCAGGGTTCGTTTTCAATTGATTGTGTCTCTTTTTACAATATATCGTACTGTTGAAAATAATAAATGAAGTTGTCATCCAATTTCTCTATAACTTTTTCTGGCACTGCACAATGCCACTATTTTCCGCCTCACTACCTCAGAAATCTCTTTTCTCTTCGGAGTCGTTTCCAACACATAAATTAAACTCACCTGCTACAATTCAATCTCACTGTAAACTGAAAGGATTGACATGCCACATTAATCCTAATATGTGTGCAAATTCTTTCTTTGCAGTCCAAAATATCAATGGTTATCATATTAACACGGTATTAACATCAGGTGTATAGCAAAAAAAAATGTTTTCGTTTTCTTACTAGTTCTCCTTTATTGTTTCCTTCTGCTCGATACAACTTTTTTATATTTATAAGAACGCCTAGCTTAAAAATATCATAGCAACAAGAATATTCTTTGAAAACGCATAAAGGATTTAGTATTTGCGTTATAACAAAGAAAAACTGAAGAGTTGCAAAAAAAGTGAAATCGCTGCTTGGTTTTGAAAGAAAATAAAACCCATTTACCTGCCGGAGATTGCTTTGTTTGTTGATTCGCTATCATGTGAGCTAATTCTTCTATAATTAATTGGCAAATCATTGCAGCAATTAAGGAATAATCTAAAATATCGATTAATCTTAATGTAATCGTGGTAATTTTTCAACTTAGTTGATTTTTTTACTAAACAAAAAATACATAATTAATAGTTTGGTTTATTTACTTTAATTTCGCTTTTTTTTTTCGTGGGAACGCTGTATGTTACGATACGAAGGTTTCACTGATGTTATGGCAAATATATTCTTTGGATTTTTTCCAGTGATTATAAATAAAAATCTATTTAATTTATAAGACAGTTATAAGTAATAATAGATTAATTATTGTTATCTATGATTTATTGCATTTATTTAACAATCTTAATATTTGGGGCTTACCGATGTAACTGATTATGATCAAACCTCCTAACTAGGACTTAACTTTTTCATAGTTATTGACGAATGTAGTCTGGCTATTCGTGGCTATTTCGTGATGAAAGATGATTCCTTTTTCTGATTTGCCATTTATGCTTATTTTGCTATCTAATTTCATGAACTTTGACATATTTGTATCAGTTATCCTGCTTGACTGTAATAATTCTTCTATTGGAACATATCGTGGGAAACACTAAACTAAAGGGTGTATTACTAACTTCGAAGACTTTATTGGGATTTCGCACACAACTTTTCTTTAATTCTTGGAGTTAACTACATTTTATTTCATTTCTCATTTAATCATCTCCTGATCATGTTAAGATGGTTAGCCAAATACGGATTATGAAATTAAAAAAGTGTTTTGTGTTTTGTGAAAAAGCTTCCGCTTCTGTCCGAACAACAGAACAACGTACCACCAAAAACCTATGTATTTTTACGTAGAAGTCAGTTAATAAATTTTGCAATTATTTAATGATGATGATGACTATCAGTTAATGTTAACAATTGTAATAGGTTATGAAAACTATATTTCTTAAATAGTTCTTTGAAAATGGCTGAAGGCAGTGAAAATAGACGGGTTGATAAAATAAAAAAAGCGCAAAGTTTAGGAAATAAGATTATCATTGCAACTTACTACATATAAGGCAGTATAATACTGCTATATAAAGTATTTATAACAACTTACTCGTTGGAGGGAAAAAGATTACTTAGCAGCATGAAAACTTGCGATTACATGATCTACCAGGTTGGGGTTAATATTTTTTTTAAACACGTTTAATTTGCTATATTTCATTATTCATCAAGCTATTTTTCGAAATCTCCGAAATTGTTGAAGTGTTTTATGGAGTGCGTCGATGATAACAAGTGGTAGTCGGAAGGGGCCAATCTGGTGAATACTGCGGGTAGGGGAAGAGTCTCCAGTTAAGTGCAGAAATGGTAGCTCTGATTGCTTTCGCTGAGTGTGATGGGGCGTTGTCAGGCTGCAAAATTACTTTTCCGTACCTTGTAGCCCATTCTGGTCACTTCGGTCAATGCATGGTTCAAATTGATCATTTGTTTACAGTAGCGAACGGTATTACTGTTTCACCTGGTTTCAGAAGCTCATGGTACACGACACTTTTCTGATCTCACCAAATGCATAGCATTGTCTTCTTTGCAAAGCGATTCTGTCTTGCGGTCGATGTTGATTGTTGTCCTGGGTCAATCCATGATTTTCCGCGTTTTGGGTTCATTCATCAAAACATATGCATTTTTGTCTCTAATCCCGATCCGGTGCAAAAAGTATTTCTTTCTTTATAGCCTTTTCTGCCTTTTTTATTTTTATAGTTGAAATAACTACTTTCGAATGGCCTAAACCAACGCCCATAAGCGTCTTGCGTTGGAACATTGTCACAGTAACTTTTCACAGGTATACGACGGCTTTCACTCGCATTTTTCTTTTGATTAAACAAGAAAAGCAGTAAGTGACGTTAATGTTCATTATTTAGCTCGAAACTCGACGTGTTTTCCACACGAAAAAAAATATGACCCTAACTCGAAATAATTTAAACACCAGGGCGTGAAAGGCACTGTTGTAGCAACAAAATGACATTGGAGATTAAACTGCGAATCAACCATTGTTTTATGCTTCATCTCTTAAAAAATGTACAATTATTAACCGCCACACCTGGTAAATGATTAAATAAAAACATCATTTTTGGATTGGAAAGAGCAATTCTCCCTTACGAGTTTTAATAGCAATATTAATTATTGTTTTAAACAAATTTGTATCAAAAAGACGAAAACTACTCCATTTCCCAAAGCGAAATAAATTATACAATTTCCACTGCATTTTGTGTAAACGATCTTTCAAACATGGCAGAATAATTAAGTAGTATTGTAAGAGTATTATGCTTTATAGAACTATTCCGAAGACAAGTGAAAAGACAACAAATTTAATTTAAATGAATTTATTTTATGAACCTGTTTCGGTAACATCACGTAGCGGATAACCACTGTAAATCATTATTTTCGCGAGGTCATTCCTCAGTTGTATAAATGATGGAGTAAAATAATCAAAAATAACAAAGATAATTTTGGATATTAAATTAACTATTATGATGAAAAGCTAAGATGACATTTTAAATAAAATACATAGTATATACCACCTTTATCAAATAGTTCCCGGAATTCATACAGAAAATACAAATTACAAGTTTAATCATGAAAATTGATATTGTCCCCTTCAAAGTACTCTCCATGGACTGCAACGCACTCATACGAATGCTTGAACCAATCCTCGAAACATTTTTTATACTCTGTGTTGGGTATGGCCATCAGAACCGTCCTCGATTTTTTTATAACCTCCTTTCGGCTGCTAAAACGCGTTCTCTGTAGTGCTTTTTTGACTCGATTGAACAGAAAGATGTCGCAGGGAACCAAATCAGGTGAATTTGGTGGTTGTTGGATGGTATTCGTTCCGCTCTTGATAGTCCCATAATATCAATATGTCCAAATATGATCTATTCCGAACATAATATATATGTTCACTAGTTTATTAAAAATCAAACATACCAAGCCGATTTTGCCAAATAATATTTACAGATTCTATCTAAAAACAATCTTAAACTTTCTGTAGGTTTTTAGTTCTGGTGGCAGACCATTGAACAGCCGAATACCACTCCCAAAAAGCGATTTCTGCATATAGGTACTACATTTAAACTTTATATGGAAAAACCTCCTTTGAGCGAAACATTGATGTTTTTCGGATCGCGCTTTTAAATACCTTCCACGATATGCAGGCATTAACTTATTTTTAATTTTAAAAATCATAACAACTGACCATCTCAATACTCTGCCATACAGAGCACAAGCCGAAGAAGCGCAACATTAAATCCATCGGGTATTTGATAAATTTGCAATTTATTTATTTCATTTTTATTACAACCTAACAACAAAGAGCTACAATAACTAAAAAAGGGATAAATTATAATATTATATATTAATAATTTTGACCAATTACTTAAGTTATGTGATATTCTACGAAAGAACCCTATTATTTACTCATGTAATTTACATGAGCACAAAAATTCAATTGAGAATCAAGAATTGCCCCTAGATATTTAATTTGATCAACGATATCACTGTTATTCTTCCCGATGTAAATATTATAATTTTTATCAATAAACGACTTGCAAATACTTTTCTTTCCCAGAATTAAATATTTTGTTTTCTCTGAATTTAATTTTAATTTATTCACACATAGCTAATTATCTAATACTAATGGTTTACTAAATAATTAATACTAAAGATTTCTAAATTAATATCTTTCACCATTTGGTCATAATTTTGTATCGTTATTGAAACGAGCATATTGTCTGCAAACAAATTTGCCTATTATATATATATATATATATATATATATATATATATATATATATATATATATATATATATATATATATATATATATATATATATATATAATAGGCAAATTTCCAACATCTACATCCACATCCAAAAACCACATCGGCTCTGTTCCAACATCATCTACAAACAGGACAGAACATCGATTTCGACAATTGCCGACAAATTGCAAATATCCCAAATTACAAAACAAGAACCATCCGAGAAATAATAGAAATAGAAAGAATCGGACGCCTAAATAGAAGAGATGATGCCATCAATCTGCCAGACACGTGGAAATCGGTAATAAACCGACAGACCGAAGTTCGCCAGCCGCAGTCGGGAGAGCAACTGACTACCACTGTAACACCCCAAACAACGTCCGAGGAGACGGGGCCAACACCAGGACAAATAAGAAATACCCACCAGCAGAATCTGCGACCCAGAAGAATAAAAATATTACGAGACGGTTTCCACAACTTTCAGTCTTCAGACAAGCATTGAGAATGCCAAGTGTGACCTTGGCGAAACGTCTCCATGTTTCCAATAAACGGGACACAAACGATCGGATGTACTCCCAGACTAATAGTCTAATGTATTTTTTCATCCGCGAAACATTACGAACTAACATATCCTGATACCAAATTTTCCTTCACGTTTGTTCGAAGAAAATGGTCACTCAAATAATGTTTGACCCACTTATAACACATGATTTTATGACACAGAGAACCCTGTAACATTGTAGCTTCATAATCAGATCTTCTCTGTTGATAGACCAGAAACTGTTTTGCCACAAATCTGAACGTTAATATCTACAATGGCTTTAATATTTAATCGGCGATTAACTTAGTATAAGATCCTTGATTTCAGTAATGTTTTCTTCATTGGTTGACGTGGATGGTCTTCCTGAATGAGGTACATCTTCAACTGCTTCTTTACCGTCATTGTACTTGTACCACTTATAAACATTTTATTAAATAGTTTCATCCCCGTAACACTATCTTAATATGTTTAATGTATTAGCACAAGAAATTTCGTTTTCTTTTAGATTTGTTTTGAAAACAGGAGGAGAAGAAGACCTCCCGAAACGTAAACGTTCAAAAGTTTATATTTATTTTAGAAAATTGTTGTATTTTTTAAAATTTTGTTTGTTTGCAAATTTATTACAGAAAAAGAATCACTGAGAAATTTGTCTCCGAATGGTTTTTTTGTTTTTTATCCAGTGATTTTTTATTTATGTCAGAACAGATATTTTTGATATTTTTTGAGTTTAGTTAGTGACGAAAAACCAAAAAAAAATATAAAAGGACTGCCATACCAATTTGAAGATATAAATGGTGTAGAGATACGTAAAGCGCGCGAATTTTTAAAACAAAAAAAACTTTATTGGTTGATCATGGTAGAATATACCATATATTTTTTGTTAATTAATTGTAGGTTTATAAAAATTAATATTTATTTTTCATAAGATTGATGATAAAATAAGTAATTAAAAACATATTGTTGAAGATATCTAACTAGTTAAATAAGGCACCGAAGAGAACAATTTTCTTTATAATTTCTAAAGCAAAAAGATGATTGTCGCCCCAATAATTCGCAAAAGTTTCAAACCGAAAACAAACAGTCTTTCATCAGTATTTTGCCATCGAATTTAATATTCCGGTCACTGTGACGAGCAATTTATACATCATTGTATTTTGATGTAAATAACATTTTACAATGTAGGACATTACAGAAATTTACAAGCGAAGGCTGACCGTTAGAACGAACGTGTGCCTCGTTTAGTTAAAATTTAGGCGAACTCCTTATTTAAAAATAATAATCTGCTGTTGGACATACATATGTTATGTGTTTTATTTGAAGTGCAGTTTATTTATTCCGAACTAAATTTGAATGTTAATTTGAATATTGAGTCACATCATATGTACTTGGGTTAGTGGAGTAGTTCTCGTAATTTGAGATTTACGATATGTGTGAATAAAGTAATGAGACTGACAACACTGTTGGATTGCCTCTTGGAGCGGAGTCAGATAACATAGTGCTATCTGAAAATTTCGGGTCCTATTCAAAAATCCAAGGCTCGTCACCAGTAAATGAGGGTCATTTTCAATCCGTTTTTGTCACTTCTTGCAGTTGTTGCCTCCTCTCCAAAGGAGAAACCAACTGTGTTGTCAGATCTAACGCCACATCATCAGTCCCATTACTTTATTTATACCCTCATACACGGTATGGTCAATGGAAAAGATGACTGGTTGGATCTTGACTTAACCCACCGCATCATCTTTGAAGTAATATACGCATTATATAATGAGTTACTTAAGTTTTTACAACCAGAATTTTTTTGGCGGTAGCATCTCTAACCAATTCGTGATTCCATAAATCCAGAGTAATCATTTTATATAAGTAAAATATATGATAAACAACAATTTTAGAACATTTTATTTTTGCGGAAATTGAAATTGTAGAAAAAGTAGTTTTATTGACTAAAAAATCTTTTATATTCTCTTGATTTAGGTTTTTGCAACTTTCGATTCTTAGCATAAGTGGAATTGGAGATGAAAGGAAGGCTGTAGGATAGGATTTTTGGCATTCAGTAGACTTTAGAACTGATTCCCGAGGAAATGTACCTGGTGGGCTTCAAAGTTTGAATAAAAGTAATAACAACCATAGATAAATTACGGTTTGCATCTCAATACGCATCTATCAACTTTTCCTTTGGATAAGTTGTGTATACATATGGCATTGTTAAAACCCGGCTAAGCACCATTTTCTACTATATTTTAGCCCATGTCTTCTCTCTGACCTTATGTACAGTAATTTAAATGATTTAAGGCCAGATAAGTGAGTGCGTATGATGTTGATATGAAACCAAGTTATAGCAACGGCATATTCTCACACGAATATCCAATATATGATGGGATATAATGAATTAACTTTAAGGGTTTTGGGAAGATTCCTCTATTTTGTTTTTGGCATTCATTTGTACACATATCTAATATCAACTAATAGTTATTATCACTGATTTTTATTTTGACATTGTTATGACAGTATTTGACATTGTTGACAGTATTTGACATTGTTTTTAATTCCTGGTATTTCGACAAATTAAAATATTCGTGAGTGTATCCTTTTTTGATATTACTGTCATTTATTGATATTACTTTATTGATATTACATACAAAATACAAAATTTAAGCCTTAACATTTATTAATTTTAATATCTACATGTGGTTTATTTAACCTACCTATGACTTCTGCTGTACGAAATAGATATGAAAATTTCCGGCAAGTTCGTGGTGCTTTTCTTGAAGCTACATATAGGACTGTCGTGAAGATAATTGTTAATTGACATTCACTTGCCATGAGGATGCAAGCTTATAGTTTTTATTTGGTGCTTCCTTATAAAGCGCACCACAAGACACATCACATAGAAAGATATCAATTTAGAACTAATCGAGATCTGGAATGGCACTCTGTTTGCTTTAATAGATTTTCTAAATGAGCATAAAAAGATCGTGAACAATATAAACTTACCAATCCACCAATATATGGAAAACGCAGACCATAATCGACTCTGTTCTTGTACACCACGGACAAAAACATCAGGGACGTTTAGAGAAGTTGAGTTTAACCTCACTAATACATGGACTCAAAAATGTGTCAAAACTTACTGCATAACAAAATAATAATATGCCACGTGGACTTACCACGTGAAACATGGCCCCGCTTAACAGAATCTGAACCCAATATAGCAGATGTGCATATTCTCTATACTGCTGAGGCAAGCAGCCATCCCTACTTTGTGATTGCGGAGAATCCCTAACCATCACGCACCTCATAGAAGAATGTCCCTCGAAATCATATAATGGCAGACCCGAGGACTACCTTTGGGCGATCACAGAATCGATAGATTACATACACATGGTAGGCGTTTGTTTGCACCCTCTTAAGGAAGTATGAGCGATACTTATTAGTCAAAATAATGATGACATTTTTTTGTTTTCCTATAACTTAAAATAGTTAACAGAAATTCACAGTTTTTATTTGTAATACTAAAACAAACTTTATAATATTAACAAATCATTAATTATTTATAAAAAGTAACGAATTGACTTCGTTATTCGTGGTTCAACAAAAAAGATGCAGCAACAGCGCATTTGTATAATATATATACGCTACAAGGTTTATATTTAAAAATATGCATTCTAGATACAAAGTGAATTCTGTAAGAAAAATAACTATTTTAACCTCAAATTCAGAAATATGATACATAGTAATCTCTCTTTTTAGCTATAACTCTATCTCTTTTTTTCTCAGCTGGTTGCGCGACGTTGCCAGATCTTTGGTCGAGTGTTTGGTTATTAGTAATCGAAAGTTGAAAAAAAAGTTTGACTTCAATTATTTAAATAATTATATTGGTAATCCGATACTATTCATATATAATAACATTCTTCAAATATTAAACATTATCATTATATATTTTTTATTCTGTAAAGTTGCAAAATAAATAGCGAAAAAAATAGAAAAATCCGTGGAGGAAATCATTCTACCATGAGAGACAGTGTAGAAGAACGGCTTGAAAATATATTTTTTCTAAAAAACTGGACGGTGAATAATTTTTTAGCATAATTCAATTACATATCCTTTGTCACAATTACCGAATTTCAAGTCTTAGACTTGGAAACTCGTTTTTTTCCATAAGATTTGGTCCATAAGATACGCTTTAAGGTACCTTAAAGCGTATATATACATGTTTGTGTTTGTATTTTAACAACATGTCTACAGCCATACGATAAATAAAATATATTAAACAATCTAGTTTGGTGCTTGTCTCGCAGAGTTACAGAGTCTTATAACAACAGTGGTGGACCTACTCATTTTGATATATCTACTCATTTTAACATATCTACTCATTTTGACATATCTACTCATTTTCACACATCAACTCATTTTGACAAATCTACTCATTTTGACATATCTACTCATTTTGATATATCTACTCATTTTCACATACTTGCTCGTTTTAACATACCTAGTCATTTTGACATACATACTCATTTTGTATCAAATGTAAGTTAAATTTTTTATTATCGTTACCTAATACTGCGATGATGTACAAAAAAACTGAATTAATGCAATAAAATATTTTTTTCATTTACGCATTTTTTTGTTTGCCAGTATATTTATTTCATTGAAAGCAAATCGATTAGCAAATTATTAAACTTTTAACGAAAATACATAGAGCGGGACTATAACCGATAAAGCAAGCTAAAAGTAAATGGTACCTAAATTAAAATAACGTTTATCTAGATATTGCTTCTTAAATGTCAATAACTTTCACGTCGATTTGAAATTCACATTAAATTTTCCTACTAGTGATAAGGTGTTAAGTGTTATTCGTTATTTGGCTTGATGACCTTCATTTGATAAGGTCATTTTAAGGTGGGTATCACTTATGCTAAGTGACTTTCAAAAAGCACAATGTACTAGAATTTGACTTGGTGTTACAGATTCATCGAGCAAGATCGGTGATCCTCTTTATATCAAAAGTAGTTACAGGCTATGAAAAAAAAATACCTTTTTAAGATATGTTGGGGAGATAATAAACGTTACTGGTATTATTAGATTTGAATATTTGTAAAAGCTTAATTTTCAGGAAGTTTAATTGTTAGATGTCAATTCAGAAATATTACTGAGGATTGCTTCTTCTTGCGATACGTTGTCTGGCAAATAAATGTGAGTGTACACTACATACAATCCCAAATATTGATATGAATCTAACAAAAAAAACATATCTATTTGGTGGGATGGGAAGGGTGTCGTGTATCTTATTAGCTTCTACAATTTTAATCGCTGGGCCTCTCCTCAACCTTTTTCTTTTAAATATCATTTTTCAGTGCCACATACCATATTTTCCTTATCTTTTCTCCATTTTACCATGCGTCTCTCTAGTAATTTATACAGAGTCTTCATTTAATCCCGTAACGTACGTGACTAGTGATTTATTTAAACGTAGGAACATCCTTTAAACACATTTAATTATTTAAAAGAAATAATTTTCGTTATTTGCATTTTATTCATTGATAATATTTTCTATAAAAAATCTTCGTCATTCGCTTTTCTTCTTCTTGTTTTTTTCCATGGCATCTGCTTCGCTGTGTTTTTTAAACCTCTAATTCAAAATCATGTAGGAGTTGTCAAATGTTTATTTTCGTTATTAGTGCTAAAAAAAGTGTATATACGAGGTGTCCCAAAAGAAAGTTTTTTTTGATATAGCGATATAAATAAAAGAGAGACGTCCATAAAACACCTTTTTTAACTATTAAAATACACATTTTAGGAACTTACTTAAAATAATATCATCCAAATATAACCCTTTACGCTCATGGCATTCATCTAAAGGAACAGTAAAATTCCTTAAGATGGTTTCTGGAATAGCTGCCATTTCGTGTCGGATATTTTCTTTTAACTGCACCAAACATTTCACTGCACCATCGATTTTAGATAGCCCCACAAGAAAAGTCCGTAGGGCTCAAATCCCGACTATGTGTAGGCCAATTTATGTCACCTCTCTTGGAGATCAATTTGTTTGGGATAATTTCACGAATTCGTCGCAGAGACTTGTTGGAAGTGTGTGACGTTGCTTCGTCCTGCTGACATCATGTTCTTTGAATATAATCAGCAAAGTTGTACAGTTCGGGTACCAAAAAAAATGGGTGTGTGCTTATGACCACACGATAGAAGTGAAAACTTCTAATTTTCCGATTTTATTATATATATATGTATATATATATATATATATATATATATATATATATATATTATAAATATTATATATATTTTAATATATAATATATAAAATAATAATGAATCCGAGTAGGCTAACTAGACAAATAGTCGAATTTTATGAAAATAGGAGTAGAGCTAAAGTAGAAATAATTAAATGGATTGCTGCAATTAAAGAGGACCTAAGATCAGCAAATATTACGCAAAGTGAAATTCAGGATAGAGGCTGTTTCAGACACAAGGTTAACGTTTGGAAGGTTGGCCAGAGAGAAAAATGTAGGAAGACTGGAACAACTCTAATTGTACTTCGCGTGGTCCATCAGGGCCCATACGTGAATAAATATATATATATATATATATATATATATATATATATATATATATATATTATATATATATATATTATATATATATATATATTTTATATAATGGATTAGTTGGGTGAATCAACAACAAGGTGATATTAATATTGTTATATAAAAGTATTTATTCTTATCTCTGTACCTGTGAAGTAATATTAGTTACAAATTAAACAATTATATTGTTGAATTTTGCTCTGATTGGACTTCTTCATTGCTATTATATTCTAGGAATAAAATAATAGGCTTGTGGAAGCTAAAATATGTTATAAATACTTTAGATAAAAGTTTATTTAAATATCTAAAAAATATATTAACATCACTCTTAACTTATACTAATTCAAATTCAAGTACTAAGTCAAAGTTCGTAATATTGTTGAAGAAATGCGAGAAGTTACGTTGATGCAAAATAGATTTTTCGCTATTAGTGAAATGCCGTACAAATTGCAAGCACTTTAAATATTACACAGATCATATACAATAAAATACGCATATTATATTAAAATACTACACTAATTATTTGCAAAACGTGGCTGATGACGATTGGAGCCGAGTATACACGATTTAGTGTGTCACCGACAAGACCGCGCTTGTTGTCGAGTGGAGCCGAGTAAACCCGATTCAGCGTCATCGATCCGAGCGTGACGGTTCGCTCCTGAACAAAAACGCGCCTAAAGAAGCCTTTTCACTTCAAAAATTGTCCAACATTTCCACATAACGCTCTGAATTGACGGTAACTGTTTTGCTTGTTGCTTGTTTGTGTTGTAGGTTTTGAATGTAGGTTGATGCTTGTGTTTCGGGTTCGTTGCACTCCAGTAATGACAGTTATGCTTATTTACATGACAGTTGAGGTCGAAATGAGTCTCTTCCGAAAACAATATGTTGTTGAAAGTTGCAAAATCCCTCAGGTACCTAATTAACGAATTGAAGCCTCTGAGCGGCATCGTGGGAGTTTAATTTATAATACTTGCATCACTTGAATTTTGCATGGGTGCAATTTTAAATCCTTGCATTGAATATGTTGTAATGATGATTTAGACACATTTAAAGCATATGCTTGTTTACGAACGGAAACGTCCGAGTTGTTACAAATGGACTGATTTACCATTTCCACATTTTCGTCGTCCGGACTTACGTTTATCCATGAACAGGTTTCTTCAACCTTTTTAACATTTTCTGGTGAGGGAAAAACTTGGCGCATATTTAATACTACGCAAACCACGATGTCTGAAGAACTTTCTCTGTGCTACAGTCGCTGAATCATTGTTTTTGTGAAATTCTTGCACACATAACGGACGTTTGCTCCCAAGAAACACTCCATGTTGATTAAATTTCTAAACGCGCATTTCTATGCTTATTTCCATTTTCAAAGTTAATTGTAAACTCGAAGAGATTTATCACTAAATACGTAATCGCTTTATTTAACTTCTCGACTCGCGTGTTGCTAACCTTGTTAACATCATCAGGAGATGATTCACCCTTTTATTAAATCTTGTATTGGGTCATCTGCTGATGCTTAACGAGAAACGCGCATCGGGAAGTTAAATAAAATGATTTAGTGTTTAAGGTTAAATCTCTTCTAGCTTAGTGTTTCATACCGAAGGTTCCAATAGAAAAACTGAAAATAAATTGGAATAATTTGTGTTCGTTTTGCAAGAGAACTTTCTTCCATTTTCAAAATATTTATTTCAAAAATATTCCGAAACACAAATTTATTGTGAAACAAAAATAAAAAAGGTAAGCCATCATAGGGACTGCCGACAGAAGTGAAAGCTTGAAAATTTGGAATAATTTAATTAATTAATTAATTATAATCATAATTTAATTATTATGGTTATTATGGTAATTTAATTAATTATGGTATGAATATTTAAAATTTCATTATATAATTAAATTCCATTGGAAATATTCGAAAATAAATGCTTTATTTTTGTTATTCTACATAAAAATATTAGCATATTAAAAACTCATTCTTATACCTCGCAGTGATTCTACAATTAAACAATTAAAATAATATTATCTAAAACACAATTTAAACAATGCACAGTATACACAAATTAAACTTTTCATGTGGTCAATTTAACTTCACTTGCTGCTACTACAGCATGTCAGTGACGCGAACTCACAAGATTTTACCCATCCAAAAAGAGCCCAACACGCACATAATACAGGCGAGTATATACAATGTATTAATGTATACATACGTATACATGTACACAGGCCGCTGCGCGTCGCCAGTCACTAACATGTCGGTGACGCGAACCCATAAGTTTAACGCGGTTAAAGAAGTTTTCACTTCAATAACACAAAATAAGATATTTTAACTTAAAATGGGATACCTTCTATTACGCCACCCTGTATATATGCTGACTTCCATGTTAGGTAATAGGTGGATTATTTTGCGATAAATTGGCTTGTTTTGTCGATTATCTTGACTCTTTGACGTTATAAAAAGCATTCTGATACATAATTTGAAACAAAAAATTATAATATCAAGACTCATTGTCAATGGTCTTGTGGAGTTTCCGATTTTATACTCTTAATATGACTGTTTATATTAAAAAACACCTAGTAAGACAAATATATATAAATGATCATAACCTTTACATTTATTGTGTAGAAAATTATAAACCACTGTGAATTGCTCTGAAAAAAAATATCGGAGCCTTTTACTAGTCACCATTACCGCCAAGGTTCTCCAATTTAAATATACGGTTTGTACATGTTTTCCGCCTTTTCATGTGTTTAATGGATCCTGACAAAAGTAAATATTAAATTTTTTGGTCGATGAAGACGAACTGCGTAACATAAAAAAATGCGTCCTTGTCAAAAATAATTAAATAATGAAATTGAATTGGAATAACGACAATGCAAGGCTATGTGTGGTAATAATTAACCATATAGGAATCGGTTTAATTGTTAACAAGCAATTGAATAACATACTTTATTGAACAATTGTTCGAAGACATTGCTATTCGGGTTTGAAGGATAGCAAATCGTATGGGGAGTATTTATTACCTGGGGTAAAGTAAAACTACACGGTTGTCTATAATATATAAAAATCACTCAAAGTGTTACCAATTAAAAATGCTGTAGTTTTGTCAGTTATGAATATTTTTATTTAATATTTTTACTACTGGCCGAACGAGTGTTTTATATATCCTAACTTTAGTGTTCTAATTGAATAGTAATTCGTGTTCTAACAAATAATTGCTTTCTAATCAAATATTGAAACATATGATGACCTAAATTCTTCATATATCATGACTTATAATGAAATGAATTCATTAGTTTAATAATAACTTAAAGCCTAAAGTGAATTCCATTAAAAACTAAATATTAGAAACAAAAATGTAAACGTTTCGGAAATTATGACAGTTAGGTATAGGACATGTTTAAGAATAATAGAAGTATTTTGTCTTAGAAATATTGTATAATGAAAAAATATTAGACATTCCATTAAAAAACGGAGATATAATGTTTTTCAATTATCTTCTTTCTTGTCTGATGTCTTTCAATTATCTTGGATATCCTGTATAACGTAGATAAATATTGTTTTATATATATAATATTTTATTTTTATTTAATTTTATTATTTTTTTTTATAATATTTTTATATATATATATATATATATATATATATATATATATATATATATATATATATATATATATATATATACATACATATGTTTTTTTTGGTGAAATCTGCAATACTATATCGCTTACCCTATTTTGTGGTGAAAACCCATGGAGCACGGAAAAGAATATTTCTTGTTTTTTGCATATTTTTCATACAAACCTTTAATTTCTTTCGTATTGAGCTATATTTCTATTATATTTTAGCTGGTTCTTTAAGTTTTAAATACAGTGCGATTAGTTACTGTTTTTAATCTCCCGTTTCTCTGAGGGCGATGAAGATAAAATCTGAATCAATAAAGTTGAACTTGAATTTAACAATTAGCCTAATATACACGTACAAAGCTGTTAATTTCTTTCCCCACCAATATTACTTGATTTACGAAGCAAAAGCATTCGTTCCTGCACTAAAATTAACATCATCTAGCGCGAGCACAAAAAGAATCTCACAGATCCCGCTATAGACTCGGCTCTAATCGGCTTATCAAACGGCACGATATAATTAAAACGACAATTTGCCGACGCCAAATCGAAAAATAATACAAAACCGTCGTCGATCCACTTTGAAAACCGACCGTTTAACTGTTTATTCAGTTTTCTGGGACGAGTCGCGGCGGCCTTCCTACTTTACTAGAAAATCAACGCGAAACTCGTCTCCCAGCAATGATGTTTTATGATGTTTTTAATTCTCGCCTTTTCAAAGTTCCTTCAATTAGGTGTTGAAATGAATTTTACAGAGATTAAACATTTGCATACAAAATAAGTATTACTTAATTTAGAGTTATTGATATATTAAAATGTATAAATACTAATTCAGTATTATGTATGAAAACATCATAGATGTGTGTGTGTATGTATTTATATATATATATATATATATATATATATATATATATATATATATATATATATATATATATATCGTCCTCTCCATATATGGCGTAAATGCGTCGAACTACTTTTGTACCTTCACCAAGTGACGAAAATGAAGTTTTTAACCGCCCGTAATCACCGGCATAAGAGAAGTTAATTAAAATTAGGATTTTTTCAGAAACATTAGCATTTACATTCAGTATTATGTATGAAAACATCATAGATGTGTGTGTGTATGTATTTATATATATATATATATATATATATATATATATATATATATATATATATATATATATATATATATATATATATATATATCGTCCTCTCCATATATGGCGCAAATGCGTCGAACTACTTTTGTACCTTCACCAAGTGACGAAAATGAAGTTTTTAACCGCCCGTAATCACCGGCATAAGAGAAGTTAATTAAAATTAGGATTTTTTCAGAAACATTAGGCCAATAGTTTTGTAAAGTAAAAAAGGGCTTTCTAATGTATATACACACATGTCCAAACAAAATAAAAATGAACGAAAACAAACGAATTATAAAAATAGCGGAAACTTATGGAACAACCCAGCGTGGAGTTACCTTCTGATTAGCGTGGATAAATATTTAGTATCACAATAATTAGTATGACTTAATACTGTTATCTATGGGAGACTCAGTTACAGAAGCACAACTTAACACATACAAACTACAGTATTTTAGACTTTTAGGAATGGCATATGTATATATGCAGAATACAGTACTAGCCCAAGGAACTCCAGAATTAATATTTTCTGTAGGAGAATCTCTAAATGCTTTGGAAAAATCCAATAGAACTAGCATAGTTATTTTTTCGATAGAATTTTTTCTTTCTACATCATGAAGTGTAGTAAGGTAGTAGTTCAACTATAATCTGTACAGAAACCAGACTGATTCAAAGGAAGAATTTTACAATTGTTTATATGCCTCGTTGAGTGATTAGCCATAATTTTTTCCAAATGCTTAGACAGTTGTGTAAAGTTCGATATTGGTCAGATGTTATTAAAATATGGTATGTCTGCTTTTCTTGGATATTATATTATTATTTTATAAACTCCCTCCAGCAGACATGAATTAACAATGTATACTAATTGGAGGAAAATTTGAACAGCGCATGCGAATCACTTCCGTTGACTCCTCCAAAGTTGACAAACATTTTATTATTAGAAATACACAAAGAAAGAAAAATAGTTTGATCGGTGCTATTTGTCGTAACGTGGAGCCAATAAAGGGAATCTTTTTTCTTTATATCTTCCATTCACAAGAAAGCTTTTTCTAGCTTAACTTACACTTTATCTCGCGCTGCATCTGAAACCTGAAACATTACGCTGCACCTTTGGTAAAATGGGGACAAAGAAAAAACTAGTTAAAATTTTTTCTTTGTTTTTTATCACGTGTAGAATATTCATTTATATTATAGATCTTTGCAACAGCTGCAATGGTTTTTCTTTACTTCAAACACATTAAAGAAGTACGAGTGAATTTTATGGAAAAAAAAATTATTTTACAAGTCTAAGGCTTGAAATTCGGGAATTGGGGCAAAGGATATATTATTGAACTATGCTATACATTTAAAAAAAAATTACTGTCTAGTATTTTAGATAAAGTATATTTTCAACCGTTCTTCTGCCACGCATTTTTCTATATTTTTATAATTAATTTTCAAACTTTATATAATTCAAAATATTACATAATAAAGTTTAATATTTGTAAAATGTTATTATATATGAATAATATCGGGTTAGCGATATAATTATTTAAATAATTGAAGTAAAACTTTTTTTGAAATTTATGTTTAATAATACTAATAATAATATTAACAAGTAGTACAAATAAAACTAAATTTAATATAGCAGTGTTCTTCCTAAGTAAATGAATGACATTTTTTTGTTGTGTTTTGCACCGTGTAAAAATTTCACGATGTGGAAAATCATAAACTCAACCTTCTAAAATTGCATGTGATGCAGTTAATACAAATAATATTTTGTTACCTTTCCACGTCTTTTTATTAGAGAAAATAATCTTGTAGGAACAATTTATTATATTAATTAAAGCTGTTTCTTCCAAATTTACTCTATGTTTCGGATATTGTTTCTTCAAGTTTCTCATTGGGTTGAATTTCCGATCTCTGTGAGTCGTAAACATACCTGGTTAAAATTCCCCATAAATGTTCAAGAGGATCAATATCTGGATGTAAAGGAGGCCAGCTCAAAACTTTGATTCCAAATTCTAGAAACAATTTTTTTGTTGTGCTCACATTATGCACCGGTGGTTGTGTTGAAAAATTGCATCATTGTCTTCTAAACGCGTGAAAAATGACAAAAGGCAATCCTCCAGTACTTGGTATTGTACAGCATTGAGGTTTCCAGAAACAAAAGCAATTTCAAATTTAAACCCGTGTTCGAATTCAACCATTATCAAACTCCTCCACCATGACGAAATTGGCCAAGCAATTAGCAATTTTACTCAGTCAATTATCTATCATCCATAACCATATCATGAATAAAATGAATTATTTTTTCAGTAGTTGTACTTATTGGACGTCCAGAACGAGGATCATAATCCAAGTTTCTACTACCACGTTGAAACTCATCTTCCAACTTACAAACCATTTTTTTTTTTGAAGGAGCAGACTCCTCTAATACATTTACCATTTCACCATGAATTGCCATTGCTTTTAAACATTTTTTTACAAAGAATTTAATCACTGCACGATTTTCAATATTTTCCATTTAAAAAAATAACACTGATACATTTACTTTAAGCTGCTGTTTTTGTATAAATGAATTTACAGATCGACTTGAAACTTCACATATGTTCATATGAAGGATGAAAATTTAAAATGTAATGAATTATATAGTTCTTTTACTGCTCTATACGTATTGCTCCGCGAACTTTTCAATTAGCCTAGTAAATACAGAATGTGCCCACAGTTTATTACTATTTGCATTATTTATTCGCATTACCATCATCCTTTCATAAATTTTTCAATCTTATAAACATAGGAACTTACTAATTAGAGCTCAAGATTATTAGTTAATCAAATAACAATAATTTAGTTCTTGAGTCTATATTTTCAACAGCACTGCATTTTTCAACCGTAGCCTGGCATATTCGCACGAAGGTCCCACAGTGTCCATAAAAAGTTTACAATATATGTGTGGTAAAAAATTTAAAAAAATAGTTCGTAACACACACGTAACACATTTTATTTTATTTTTCAAATTGAAATGTACACGAACTATTTAGTTATTTAATGTGTAAAAAATTATTCACTTGGCAACGGCGAATATACATTTACGATAGAGCAACCGAATATTTGCATATCACATTATTTTTGTACAACAAAAATAAGGCATTTTAAACATATTTGCTTACCTAACATTTCTCTTCTTTTTCTTTTTAGTTCATATAGAACGGATACTGTTAATAAGTAAATTTCAAAAGCGTTTATTGCTGTTATGACCAGTTACGCAACCCAGTTGGATAAGCTATTATTAATGTGCATTTAAATATGTTCGCAATTATATGGCGATTTTTTATGCTAATGAATTAATACTATTGCGTATTTGCTTTTCTAAAACGCAAAGTGGTCTTGATGTTAAATGATGTAACCGAAATATTGTTCGAAAGAAAACGTTAAAACCAGCAAAAAAATTACTCATCTGTTCATTACACATCAAATCTGCTAATTTCTTTTTTATTAAACAACTTTTACTATTCAAATTTGATTTGTTTTTAAAAAATTTTTATTGCTAGTGTTGTAGGTTGAGTGTATGTTATGGCATTTTTCCAACTTGGTCCAGCATTTTAATGAATGCAGAAAATATGTTGAAGGTTTAAAATGTTTTGGAAAATCTTTAGCATGAACAGATAATCAATATGAAAATGCAGTTTAATTACACTAACATTTAATTTTTTTTAATGTTTCCTTCACTTTATTAGTCAAATCCTACTAATTTTGGGTTGAGAAAAATGAATATGACAAAGAAAAATACTTATTAACTATAGTGTCTGTTATATACAATAGATGGAAATATTTTATTTTAACGGATTAAGAGAAAACGATACATTTTTACTACATATGCCAACAACATTAAAAGTTCATTTGATTTTTTTTCATGATAGTTACATTCTAAGAGTTCAGATTTGATGGAAGTTTTCCTGACAGGTTGTTGGGTCTGAAGAGAAACATGTGGTGGCTTTATGATATCGTTTTCTTTTGGCTTGACTCTTGTTAGTTTCGGAACATCCCTACACATAAACCAGCAGTAATCTGCAAGTATTCCTTCATTCCAACGGCTCTGATATTTTCTTCCATCGTAAAAATATATCACTGAAAGCTAACTTATTTTCGAGGCATTTTGATTTAACAAATTTTACACTTCAAAACCAGAATTCTGCGCTAATTTCAAAAGAAACAATATGAAATTCACAGCAAGAGTAATAATGTTTATAACCTACAAATGGATGGAGAACGTTGTGTTTTGTCGTTGACAGGTGTGGCAACTCCCGAAAACAAAATTTCCCTCAAACTGAAAATGTAGACTATAAAAAATGACATGTCACTGTATCTCTAAAGCAAGAGCCAATCGGTCATTTTTATGGTGATTTTTTTTAATTCGGCAGGTTAAAATACATAAGAATCAGGCTATTGTTGAGCCCGAAACATTTACATTGTTGATCAGTGTTATTATTGAGAAGAATATCAATTAATTTAGTTTGTTACGATCTAAAAATTGAATTTTTCGACCAAAACTATATTTATATATATATATATATATATATATATATATATATATATATATATATATATATATATATATATATATATAGATGTACAGATATAAAGATATATAGATATATAGAAATATAGATATATAGATATATAGATATATAGATATATAGATATATAGATATATAGATATATAGACATATAGATATATAGATATATATTAGGGTTAGGGTTATCATTTCAGAATTTAAGAACTTTAAAGTAATGTACAAGTACAAGTGCACAATGATGCATAAGTACAAGTGTAAATGATTATCCGGTGATTTTTATTTTATCTTGCAGGACGTTCAAATCACGGTTACTGTGGATGCAAAATTTTTGACATCCACGGTTGTGGATATTTTAAGGCTCACATCCGCGGATGCGGATGCGGATATCAAGTTTTTTAAGAGATACTTAATTTATTATTCATGCATGAATAAATAAAAAAGATTTTCATCATTTTAAATAACCTTCATTTTATAAAAATCTTTTAAGTATGAAAATTTAAAAATTGGTGCATAATATTTAATAAAGAGCTATGTCGCTGCCTTTTCGGATTCCAGCCTGTTTCGCAGAGGTTCCCCACGCCACTAAACATTAATCGCGCCACTAAATAATTATTCACTTGGAACATTGGCTGGTGGAGGCGACAAATACCGGCGTGCTATAGCACTACGATTAACGCTCCACCAGATAAGAGGACCTTCAGAAACACTTCTTTCTTCTTTCAAAAACATTCTTTTTTTATTGCGATACAGGAGCAATTCCTTCTTAACAGTATCGGCTGGATTCTCAGTCTAAGAATCAGTCAGTCTAATAAGAACAGTCTAATGGATTCTCTATTAAAAGGCATCACTATACGCTACAAGTCAAAAGTTTAAAATTACCTTTAAAACCTTCCAAGTCTTTTTTTAATTGGTATTTTTTTCTAATTTATTATCTATTTTTCAACACGCTAATATTGATTATAGTATATTCAAATTAATATGCTGTATTTATATTTTCAGAAATAGCTTTATAATTGTTTACCAAATATAACAAGGGTGGGTGCTATTATGGTGCGGGGGTGTTTCTCGGTGTCTGGGGTTGCAGTCTATTGTCAGATGTTTTTTTTTTGATTTTCATCTTCACTGGAAGAATCTAGCACCATGGTAAGATCGCTTTTTTAGCATGGCTTACTAGTCGTTTACATCCCTGGTTGTTCTGTAGTTTTTATTTTCAGATAATCGCTCATTCTCATTCTTTTAGCTTTT
The DNA here is from genome assembly GCA_031761425.1 of Cosmopolites sordidus. Classification (NCBI taxonomy): domain Eukaryota; kingdom Metazoa; phylum Arthropoda; class Insecta; order Coleoptera; family Curculionidae; genus Cosmopolites; species Cosmopolites sordidus. The sequence goes on along the minus strand of JARFXV010000426.1, from coordinate 64,345 downwards.
TCGGAATTCATAGAACCGGTAACGTCATTATCAATGTTTATCATCTTCAATATTTCATCTTTAATCTTTTCTTCGGTCACTGATTTGGAAACCCACTGGGTGTATTACCACTTAAAGCAAGGGCCCAAGTAAGAGGATGTGTCAAATAAATTGTTCTTTTTCAATACAGAAAATTTGGCATAAATTTCAGTCTCACAGTCGAAACTGCCAGCCGAATTGGATCAGAATCCTGTGATCTTGTTAAATGGTCATCCAGTGTTTTTCATAAGTATTAGAATTATTTGAATCATGGATGATATGATGACCAACTAGTGATAGTAGAAATCGAAATTAGAGGATTTAGTCAATAAATGTGTTGGCAAATAGTAGTCATTAAAAAATACAGAGTGTTGACTGTGAAACTTAATTTTCGAAAAATTGAGATCATTTTAAAACGGTTGAAGATATTAGGTTCAAAATCCAGGTAGTTGAGTTTTCAAAGCCGCCAAATCCGAATTTGGCACTAGCTTTAGTTTTACTTTCAACATCCTGTATCTTTTTAATGACTAACATTTGCCAACACATTTATTAAATATCCTCTTATTTTGATCTCTACAATCACCAGTTGCTCTATGGCGGATAAGTGATGGGACAACCTGTATATATTATATACTTATACAGGGTATTCCAAAAAAATGTATACACACTTTGACTGGTTCTAAAATCATTATTTATTTTATACATTTACTTTAGGGTTTCAAAAAAAGGTTAAAGGAACAGCCTTTATTTTGACTAACGCCAGTTTTCAAACTGCCCACCGTCATGGTCCAGGCATTGAGGATAAGGAGAAGCAATGGAATTGCAAGCATCGAGAATCATTTCCATTGGTATTTGTCCGCATTCTCTTTCAATCGCTACTTTTAATTCATTGACTGTTGCCTGTTTTGTCTTATAAACCTCGTCTTTAATATGTCCCCATAAAAATAAGTCGAGCGCCGTATGGTCAGGTGAAAGTGCGGGGTATTCAACCCAACCTCTTCGTCGAATCCATCTGTTCGGTAGAGTCTCGTCAAGATAAACCCTTACGTCTTGACGATAATGTGGAGGTGCACCATCTTGTTGAAAATAAAAGTTCTCACCCTCAAAAGTTTCCGAATGCATGGGATCACTGCTTCCTGTAGTAAATTAAGGTAAACAGCACCAGTTACAGTATCGTCAAAAAGAACGGTCCAATTAATTCTTTTGCAGATAAACCACACCACACTGTAACTCTTGGCAAATTAACATCATATTCTTCATTAACGTATGAATTCTCAGGTGCCCAGTAAGTGCAGTTGTGGCGGTTAATTGAACTTAAAACTCTGAAATTCTCGTCTGAATTGTCGTTAAACTTTTACCGCATTTTCGTATTTCCAGTAAGACTTCAGGATAAATTTCCGTTGCTCAAAAGTCTGGTAGCAGCCATTTTTTTAAATTAGGCCAATCTGAAAAAGAATACAGTATGAGTAAGTTATCAAAAAATAAAGTGTGTATACATTTTTGGGGCACCCTTTATATGCGTGTGCGCGTGTGTTTAAACTAATATTTTTCACACTATTAATATTTATAATATATTTTAATAACCACCCTGTACAGTCCCCAAAACGAAAATGCAGACAAAGGACGGCAATTCCCTATTTTCTTTCTTCGAGCAATTAATGAACTTAAACAAAGTGGAAAGCGATTTCTTCTCGAATTCTCTCAAACGAAAAAGTTTTCCATATCAAAAGAGTGTTAATTTCCATTTTAAGCGCGCGGAAAGGCACAAATTCTAGAAATTGCTATTTATTGCCGGAAACGGATTATCCTTTGTTCTAATTATTCTTTTAAATTCCGAGAGGGAAAAGATTAAAACGGTTTAATCTCGGAAAGATTTCCAGGCGTTTCTTCTTTTTGCGGCATGTTTCGGAATTGTCCGGTCGAAAATGGATTTTCGTATTGAAAAATCGTCGAATGATTCTTTTTTTATTTCAGTCAATTTAGAGTTTATTGAAAATGTTCTTTGAAACAGATATTTTCACTATTATTTTATCGTTTGTAAAGCATATATGAGGGCCGATCTGAAATTTTTAAGGTTCGTTGAGGTGACGGTAAGATACGATTAAATGTTATAAATTACTTCAAGGGGTTCAAAAAAAAAATAGTACCCCGATCTGATTTTTTATGACTTTAAAGTTAGTACGTCAACAAAGCCAACGTTAATGTATCGTCAACAATGGTGTTGCCAAGCGCCATTTGACATTTACATCGTAAACTTTGACATTGACTGTATACGTACTCAGATCGTTTTATCATACGAACGCTATTTGTGTTGTTTAATGACTTGGAAATTCTCAGTTAAAAAATAGAATTAACTCTTGAGAATTTTCGCGCGATGGTTTACTACGACTTTTAATGCGAATTATCTCAACAACAGTGCATCGATCAGCTCACTTCGACTTTTAGCGATGAAGCGCCATCTAAAACCACTCTATATCACTGGTTTAATAAATTCAATCGTGGTCGTCGTTCTCTCATGGACGAATTTACCGAAGGTCATCCATAATCGGCTGGTATTGATCACTTCGACTTTTACCGTTGAAGCACCATCTAAAATCACTCTGTATCATTGGTTTAGTAAATTTAATCGTGGTCGTCATGTTCTCATGGACGAATTTACTGAAGGTTATCTAAAATGGGTTGTTGTGCCAGAAAATATCGAGACTGTGCGCGAAATGATAAAGTAAGATCGTCATGTGAGGTTGAGGCATTCCTGTGCCTTAGTATGTAAAGCATCTACAATATTTTATATGAACATTTAGCCGTGAAAAAGATTTGCACGCGTTTGATTCCGCATAATTGGACAATCGCTCAAAAAAGGCTCATATTGGTTGGTGCAAAGAAATGCTCAAAAAATACAATCGCGGTGTGTCAAAAGCCGTGTATAACATATACATGATGATTCTTTTGAAAAGTTTGAAAATTGAAAGTTTTGTTATCCGTGATGATCTCGTACACCAAATTAGTAGCTCCTCAGTTAAATTGCTTGAGCATTTGTTTGAAAAACTTTGGTCAAATTGTGTGCATTTTTATAATCATTTTATTTATTTATTTATTTATTTATTTATATTATAATTATAGACGACATGGGCTACTAAGGCCATTTAGCGTCTGTCTATTTTTCCCAGAATTACGCAATCCCCTATTAAAGTCAGGATAGACTTACAAACACTTAAACATCTAATCTTAACACTACCCCTTTTAAAGTTTTCGTAAACTACAAACACAAACATCCAGCCTAGCATGGGAATTGAACCCGCTACCACACCAACTACGGTGCCGACACAGTGGCAAGAAACCACCGCTCTTCCATTGCGGCCGGCTTTTATAATCAAAATAATCACTTTTTATAATCGGAAATCTTTTTTATAATCAAATTATTGAGTATTATCGTATATATTTACATCATGTTAATGCCTATGGGTTTCTCTCATTTCTCTTCTCGATGTTCGACCTTAACTACATGCGTGACTGAGACTTACATTCTGCGAACCAGCTATACATACTTGCTAGTTACAGCTATACTTATAGTGCTAGATTGAATAAACATAATTTTTTACGATGGTCACATTACCGAAATGCCTACATCATCAGAATCGCCCGATTACAGATATTTCAAGGCTGTCCTATCTATCAACTGTTTAGCGCCACGGTGTAAATGAACTCATCCGAATCCTATATAGTTTGAGTGCTATTGTAAAAGCAGACATTGTTCAGTTGATACTTTATAACGATTTGTGGGAAAGTGTACCGACCAAGCCCCGAAGCAACAAGATATCAACCATCGATAGCTCATAACGGTAATTGATTGAAAATAAAACAGTTTTCGAATTAAATTATGTCTACTGCAACACTCGTTGCAATCAGCAAACTTGGCACGCAAATGTTCCCTCGAATTTTTAACAGGCCATCACGCGATGGCTTTCCCACCTACTGAACTCTGCTGTAGTTTTCTGTGCGTTTTGACATATACGCAGCGTTGCCAATGGATTAAATCTACATATTTTTAAGGAATGGATAAATGAAACATATATTTTGTTTTATTAAAAATTAAAATTGAAGAAAACATTTTTTTACTAAAACTTACATTTAATTCATGTAGTGTCTGTCCACTAGTTGCATAATATTAGGTTCATAAAAGTTCTAAGGTTTTTGGCTAAACAACTGATTCGGGTGTTTTTTTTTAAGTATTTTAATAAAGATTTTACCATTTATACTATTCTAAAGCAATCTAAGTAAATGACAGTCGGGGTGAGCAAAGTCGGGAGAGAACGGGGATGAACAAAAACACCCATTCAAGTTGTAAAAGTTTGTCGGGCGGCCAAAAACACCAGACACTAATATTGTCTCGATTGAATGCAATGTCTTTTCTGTTAGCTATCTCAAACCACTTCTGGTCGATTGTTCGCTTTTCCACTGAGTTGTAAACAGACTACTCCGAATTAATAGTCTGGTTTTTAGTTAACAGCTCAGAATAAACGATTCCCTACCAGTTCCATTAAATGCATGAATCCTAGTATTTACTGGACATGATTTATCCATTATTTTCTGCGTTTGTCTTTATAAAATTAAGAACTTTTACCACAGTGAATAAGTAACAGTTGGTCATACTAGACTAACTGACAAGTTCACGTAGCGGAAATGATAAAACAAGTTTCTAGTTGAAAAAATGACTTTATTCTACCTTATATTCCCCCTTAAGCTCAATATATTTTTTTAACGGTTCTCCAATCGATTTATTCCATCTCTGACGAATTTTTGATTTTCTGGAAGTCCTTCAAAATACTCAACTATGGCTGCTATAACTGATGAAAAATTCTTGCCAAGTAGGAACTTTTTGAGGTTTGGGAACAGATGAAAGTCAGAGGGGCCAGATTTGGTGAATAATGTGGATGCTCCAACAATGTGTAGTGTAACTCCTTCAATTCGACCATTACAAGTACACCTCTATGAGCTGGTGCATTGTCTTGATGAAAAATGTTTTTTTTCTTCGCTAAAGCAGGTCTTTTCGCACGAACTTTTGCCTCCAATTGATCCAAAAGGTTTGCATAATACTGCCCTTTTATTGTGTTACCGGTTTGAAGGTTATCAATTAATAAAATGCCCTTTTAACATTTAAAATAACATTTTTGGTCGATTTTGACCACCTTGGCTGCTTCAGAGCTGAACGATCGGACTTAGTCCACTCTATGGTTTGTTATCGCAGTTCAGGTGATCTTTCATATTGTATCTATTGAAGTGAATTGTTCGAATATTCACTATATTTATCAGAATTGCCTCCCTTCGGTTATTTCTTTGCAAATTAATAAACCATAACAGCGGTAGAAGCGTATTTTACAGATCCGAATCTTATAGGGAATGCATTTAAATAATAATTAATTTTTAGGAGAAAATTCTAGGAACAAATGGTTCGGGGGTTGGGGGGCCGGGGTATGTATTTCGAATTAGTATTTTGTTTTGTCTTAGACAACGTACGTACAATTTGAATAGAGCTTTTAAATCAACTCGATTTATTGCTACCAAAATAATAATTTTTGTAATATTACGAAACTCATGCTAACAACAAATTCTGATACACAGAGAATTTTCACATATATTCCATGTGGGTGCTTTGTTAGTTCTTTTAGGGGCCACCAGAACGTCAATAACTATCTCCTGAGATCGGTTTCTTGCTTTATAGCAAGAGCAGTCGGACTTGAGTCAAACATCGCTGAGCGACAGAATTACTAGGTTCTCGAGCAGAACCGCGTTTTAGATTTGTAAAATGTCGAGATTTCGGCTTCCACTTTGAAGCCAGTATCAAGAGAATGTAGTTGATTTGCCCCGAGGTCTCGATCTGCCTACTCCCCAGGGTTCACAATTGGAAAAGAACATGGTCGGTGCGACCTCTTCTTAATAGCTAAGGTTGTGGGTGGGGCGCTCGGTTCAGGGGTGGTAGTGAGATAGGGGATATCAAGAAAATAAGGAATCTCATAGACGTCATATGACTCTTGTGGAAAAATGTTCTGGCTGCTCCCAATCATATATCGGCCAAACCAACAGACGTATACAAAATCGCATAAATAGACATTCTCTCGCCGTCCGAAAATCGGATCTCTCCTCAACTCTAGCAGAACATCATATCCAAACGGGTTACAAAATAGATTTCGACAAGGCCAAAGTAATCGCACCTATATATTCGTACAAACCCCGCGTAATTCGTGAAGCAATTGAAATCGAAACACGCTCAGACTGCCTAAATAGGAGGGACGACGGACTTATAGATCCAAATATATGGAATTCTTTTGTTTCTAAATTGCCCCTCCGAAACCCTTCCAATCAAACGTCCACTACCCATCTCACCCCCTCCCTTCAACTGAGTGCCCCACCCACAACCTTACCTATTTATGAAGAGGTCGCGCCGACGCACGTTCGCAGATCGACCACGTTCTTTTCTAGTTATGAACCCTGGTGCCTAAGCAGATTGAGACCGCGTAGCGAATCAACTAGATTCTCTTGATAATGGATTCAAAGTGGAAAGTTACAAATCTAAAACACGGTTCTACCTGAGAACCTAGTAGTTATGAGTTCGCTAGTTCAATCATTTCTCTTCTATTTCGAAATTTTACTTTCTTCACACGATTTGAAGTTGAAAAGATTTGTTTTTTTCTGTCGTCTAAATGAATGTAGTCGTACAATTAGATGTTGGAAATCCAAATAAAAAAATAGTATCGTTATGGTAATTAAGTATATATATATATATATATATATATATATATATATATATATATATATATATATATATATATATATATATATATATATATATATATATCCTTCACACGATATGAAATTTATTTTTGTTCATTAAGACACATTAATATAATAAGTACTTGTTTAAATACGTCATTATTTTCATTAATTAAATGTCTCTTTGGAGAAAGTTACTTGTATGCTTTCTATTAATATGTTTATAACAATTATTATCACTCATTTTTTATATATAATTACATGTCTGTATGTAGAAAAAAAAAAAAAAGGATCCCTTAAAAATAATATTTCACTAATTTAATTTTTTTTAGATTTATTTTTTTAGTATTACTATTGTGCGGTTTCCGCTCTAAGTCACATTGTGGATGTTTTTTGTATATTATTCTTTTGGCAATAGTATAAAACCCAACAAAGAATTTCCACTGAGTTACGTGAGTGAACAGACTAATAAGCCGGATGGCTTAAGAATGGTTTAAACAGGGATCAAAATAATTTTTGTGTATAAACATTCAATCTTGATAAATCCATGATACTTCTGGGTATTGAGGTCCTACAATTTTAAGGTTAATCATAATTAAGGCCAACATAAGTTGGATATTATAGAACACACCAGTGTTATTTAACATCTAGCTTATGTTTTGGCTTTTTTTATAACCTAACAGTTCTGGATTGTTCACTTGTAACGGTATTAGATGCAAAAAAATTAAACGTTAATTTATTATTTAATTGTCATTATATATACCACTTAAACTATTAGTATCATTTCCGAAATTGGTATTATTTGTTTTTCTATATATATATAAATCTTCTATATTTTTTTTTAATTGTTTTTCAAGTGTAAGTTTTCCATTTTTCTTGTAAGAAATCAAATTTATACTGAAACTTATGGAATAAATGGCTATAGAAATATTACATTTTATTTTCAAAAATACCAAAACAACTAAAAATTAAATTCGGTTCGACCTGAAATTGGATATCCAAAGAAATATGACGGTGCGACGTTGTCAGTTGTTAAGAAAATTCCAAGAAGTTCTGATCTATGTTTTAACTAAACTTTTTGTTTAAAATATTCTAAAGAATCGTTGGTCAATATATATATATATATATATATATATATATATATATATATATATATATATATATATATATATATATGTAATAAATGCATTTATTAATTAATTAAATGTCAATGGGCGAAGTCTAGCTCAATGAGCCACTCATACTCAACGCTTATCCAAAAACCAATTACAATACATAGTATTAGACTTAAATAAAGTATATAAACATAAACCAACATTCTAGTTTTAAGAATGTAAAATACAAATAATAACAACCTATATGTGCGAAAATAAAACACACAAACAAAAACAAGTAATAACAAAATAGCTCATAATCATAAAATAACATACAAGGCTCTATCTCTGAGCTGATAGCAGATAAAATTTAAATTTCAAATTTAAATATGATATACTTTCTGTAAAGCATTAAATGAAATCTCAAATTTCTGCTTAGAGAGTTAAACAATTTAACAGCATTGTAGCTTAAAGAACGATGAAACATGGCTGTGCTATAACGTGGCACCATAAAAAGGGCACTGTGACGAAGGTATGAATCGTGAATAATTCGCCGAAAACTAAGGGAAAGTGAAGACGACGTAATCATTAAGGGTTCAATACACGATAGTAAGCAATATTTAAATAGTCCATCTTTAACCACCCCAAATTATTTATTTTTCCCGAAACATGATCATATTTGCGCAAACCACATACAAAGCGGCAACAAGAATTTTGTGTCTTCTGGAGACGGTAGCGGGTTACGACATCTAAGTAAGGAAAATACACAATGATACCGTAACGCAATTTCGACATTACAAGAATTTCATATAGTGTATTTTTCATGTTAATGGATAATACATTTCTAACTTTTAAGCTAGCATAACTTTGCCTTGTCAAATAATTTGTATGTTTACAAAAGCGTAAGCTTTTGTCAACAAATAAACCCAATTTTTTTGCGCAATTTTGATTTTTTGCTGATTAATGTAAAGATTTATTTGAGAACATAGAAATATCGTTTTCTTATTTGAGCTAAAAATTATAGCCTTAGATTTGGTAGGGTTCAAATGTAGGCAATGAATTGAAGGGAAAAAGTTACATACCAAACAACAGTTTATGATATGTCATAAATACTTGTCAATAGCAGGCATGCCTAGTTTTATCATCTGCAGAGTCAAACCATCAGATCATTTGGCATTAGATTTCATCACCTGTATAATATTTAATAAATCAGATATTTCGACTGGCTTAAATGTGAAATTAAACATCGTTTTTTCTATGACTGTTATAAAAATTTAAAGTAGTTGTTGATGGATTGCCTGATTCAAAGATATAGACAAATTATTTATTAATATCGTCGGCATTATTTAGATTGTGAGGAATGCTAGCTGAGACTTTAGACTTACGAATATTTAAACTTGTAAGGGCATTATAAAAACGGGAGATACTTTGATTATTCAAATATCTCAAATAAGCCGCTTTTTCTCTACGAATAGCACCTTTTGTGAAGTTTCTAAAATGTTTGTAATACTCCCAATAATCAGGGCTCCGATATTTTTTGTAGTAAGACAAGGCTTTACCCCTTTGCTTCATAAGTTGTTTTATGAAAGGTGTTAGCCAAGGTGCACGTGGTTTGGAAATAAATACTTTCACTTTCGCAGCATGTCTGTTGAATAACGATAAAATGCTGGAAATAAGAAAATCAACTTTTTTATCAATATCTGCAAATCGAAAAATATTACTCCAAGAGATCTTATACAAGTGTACATAAAATTCATCCAAGTTAAAATCTCTGGAATCCCGATAAACAATTAATTTTTGGGGCTCTTTTTGAAATTTAATGCATAACTCACAGAAAAATCATATGATGCCCTGATATATGGCCAATATTATTAGTTCCGATACCCTTGTATATCTCCGGAGTAAGTACTCCGGATGGGATAAATCAATAATATTCCAGTCCATAAGGAATGTTCCAGTCCATAAGAACACAAACTTGAATAATATAGCATTCTCATTGTGATATTACTATTTATGAAACAGAAATTAACATTTATTATATACTCTTTAGGGGCTCCCAAAGGGCTTCAGTTGCTGATGCTAAACTGAAAAATTAAAATTATAATTTACATATACTCCACATGGATGCCCTGATGGTTCCTCCCGCAGCCAGTAGAATACCAACAGTAGCTCTCGAAACCGGTTTCTGGTTTCCTTCATCAAGAGAGTTCGTATCTAAGCTCGTCTAAGGGTACGCACACAAAGAAAGCAGGTTAGCTAGCGCTTATTTTCGGCGCCGATACCGGTGCCAGTTGTCCCGCTGATAAGTACATTACCATTATTGCATCATTTCATTAAAGAACGCTGGTTATCTGCTAGTAAAAAAGCAGATTTTATGAAAGCAAGATGTCCAGTTCATCTTCCGATGAAGAATTTGTGAAGATAAACATAAAAATATATACAAATACCGGCCTTAGACTTTCATAAACTTATTTTGAAATAATAAAATATACTATAAACATAAAATATTTCGAAATAATAAAAAAAGAATTGAAAGAAAAATAATCAACATGTGAGTGTGGAAGATTTTAATGCCGCCACATTAATAATAATGTTTCTACTGAAAATCCACGTTCGGCGCCGAAAATCAGCGACCAAGAATTAAAAATTCATTCCGGTAAAAATAGCCGGTGCCGTTTGAGGCTTATTTATAAGTCGGACACGCTTTGTTTATATATACGATCATTTAAAACCCAAGTAAATAATTGGCTTTTATAGGTGCCGACTACCAGTAAGCTGGAAACCTGCTTTCTTTGTGTGTGCACCCTAAGAAAAGTTGAAGGAACCAATAAAGCGTAAGATCATTTAATTCTGACTTGTGTAGGGAGGCCAGGAGAGTCGCATCGGCTAGCGCCATCTAACGGTGGAAATGCGCAATATTATCTACGAACGGGCAACTATCTATGCGTTCTCAGGAATATTGTGAAGCCTTGAATTGAAATTGTAGCCTTCGATAGGCCATATATCCTTTAGTAGGACGATGCACTGGCACAAATTAGCCCCTTAGTTCAAATTTGTTTGTTGAATATGAATAGTGCATTCTGTCCAGATCTGAATCTTTTAGCACATAGGTATGGAGTGTTATTGAAAAGGTCACCAACAAGTCAAGATATCCCGACATTACCTCTTTACAGTCCGGAATGAAATAAGGATTTGCGAATTTAGATAAAGAAATATTATTGAGGACGTGCGGGCGCTTCAGGCAGGTAATTGATTCAGATTGAAGGAGGTTATATTGAATAAATATGTTTTACAGGGTTCTCCTAAAGACATGCCAAATTATTTCTTAAAAATTTAAATATTCAATTAAATTGATCAAAAATTGTTCTTTTTATCCCGATTTTGGTGAGAGTGAGCCACAGCTACAATATATTTCGTTAGGTTCAATTTGGAATTAAAAGTTATGATATATGAAGACAATAGTTCCTTTTTTGCAGATATTGCTGATCAAAAGAGTTGTCTGTTGTTTGACTGCTTTGTTTGTTTGAATATACTTGTATACACGTTAGATTAACACTTTTTCTAGAGCGCGACCTGTTATGGGAACCATTAACGTTTGCAAAATATCTCATGAATAAATAAAGCGGTTGTCTTGTCGAGACCTGTTTACAAATCTTCTTTTTATTGTTTTTTGGATTTCTTTGTTTTTCTATAAATATGTATTCTAAATATGTCAACTTAATAACTACAGTTTATAATATTTTCTTCCAATAAAGTACTAATGCTTTATATCTAAAATACAAGGCATGAAACTTAATATAAACAACTTTATTCTTTTAAATAATTCCAACCAGTCATATAATATTTGAAACAAATGCAAACATAACATCTAAACAAGATGCCAAAGGAATTTTAACCCTCACGTTCTCCGCTAAGACATTTCTCTTGGTCCCTTTACCGATACAACAAAGCAAACAAAGCAGAAGCGACCAAAGAAGCGAGATAACCGGAGTCGGGGGACCGCATTCTACGAGCGTGAGAGATCGAGAATGGATTTTTTTTCGAGGGGAAGCTGTAGGAACCTTTCACTTCGTGATATTTGAAGTTTTAGCGCGGTGCCTGTTCGAAGGAGGAAGGGGTGACGTAGGTTTCGGCGGCGTTGTTCAGGTCAATTCGACTTTTAGCAATTAAGGTTCGAGAACCTGTTTGCACATGATGTTGCCATATGTTTTGATTTATGTGAAATTTAAGGAACCAGAAAAATAATGCTCTTCGTCTTTTAAAATTTTAGGTTGTTTTTGTTACTATTCTAAGAAGGGATATATTTCTTTGTTTCAACTGTTTATCTTTTTGTGGGTTAAATTATCAACCGTATTGGATGGGGAGAAATATTCAATGAAAATATAATCTAATCGGTTCAAATCATTGTTGCATCTTATGTTATATGAAGGGTTATGTGAAATCCCTATAATCATCGCCTATAGAATGTTTGGGATATAATTGGTCACTCTTGAGGGGCTTTTTCGGATGCCAATAACTTCAAACGAGATCTTATATCATCAATTTCAGTTCATGCCTTACAAAGTTACAGAGTGTTTTAACACATCGGTCAATAAGTCCTCGGCCTGACATATAGATGGCGTCACTTACGAAAATTGTTTACCAGTGATCGATTGAGCGAACCTTCAAACATCATGTGTTAAAATTCCATGACAACATATAGTTTCTGAGTTGTTGTGCTTTAAATGACGCTGCTTTTGTTATTTTCAAAACAAGCACTGATGATGCTGAACGCTTTGAATGTCCAAATGAAGTGGTTACACTAGACAACATCAGAAAAATTCCCGACACTATTTCGCAAAACCATAAAGCTGCAGAAGATAGCTGATATCATGAAGATATCGAAAGGAAGTGTTTATACCGTATGCGTAAATTGATATCCAAATGGGTACCGCGTTTGCTTACAGCGAACCAAGTACAACAACATATTAATGATTCTGAGCAATGTTTGGAGCTGTTTAAGTGAAATAATAAGGATTTTTTTTCATGCGGTATGTGACAATGGATGAAATGTGAATCCATTACTACAATCCGGAGTCGCCAAAACGAGAGTCAGCTGAGGGGACAGCAGTCGGTAAAAGCCATCCAAAGCGACCAAAAACACAACCATCGGCTGGTTAGGTTATATTCTCTGTATTTTGGGATGCGCATGGGATATTGTTCATCGATTATTTTGAGAAAAGCAAAACAATAGCAATCAATAGCGAATATTACATAGCGTTATTGATGCGTTTGAAGGACGAGATGAACGGCTCCAAATGAACAAAAAAAGTGCTGTTTCACTAAGGCAATACACCCTGTCACAAATCGTTGACAACGATTGCTAAATTGCATGAATTGCACTTCGAATTGCTTTCTCATCCACTGTATTCTCCAGATCTGGCCGCCAACAACTATTTCCTGTTCTCAGACCTTGAAAAACGCTACGCCATCTATCCGAAAAATATCTGACTTTTCAGTATATCCTCGAATATACATATCTAAAGTTACTGAGATATCTTCTTATTTAGTGATCTTGATCTCTTTATCAAATTTCGGTGCCCAATTTTTGAACAAGTTTATTTTTTAAACAAGTGTTAACTTTATTGAGTTTTGTTGACATTTTCGTATATCTACAACATGTATATCGCAGATGTTTCAGTTGCTTTTTCGCTATTTTTAACTTAAACAAACATAATTTAGCATACATTATGTTTCACGTAGATGTTGTTTTTCTATGTTACGTATATGTTTTACGTATAAGATATCTGTACTATGAATTATATTAAAAAAAAACTGCATTAATTATAGTATACACTTATAATGATGTTATTATAAGAGCCTATTATTATGAAATATTTCATCATCACCCCAATAAACTAATAAATGAGATGAAATTATCGAAAAGGAACGAAACAATTAATTATTCGTTACTTCATTGACACTGATGGTTTGAAATGTAACAGTTTATTGACCCATTAGTGTCGATTACCTCAAAACCTTCCTGACATCACACAAAACCGATTTAAAATGGTTCGCTCTGTAGCTGTTTGATTTCAATTAAGAACTGTTTATCATGGAATTATCTGAAAAACATTATCGTAAATACTTCAGTGACCCTGAAGGCCTTCTTAATACTAATCGAAGTAGGCTAACAGTACGAACGTTTCGTTTCTTCATTATTTCTTTTTGTATACAGTTCATTTTCCAAGTTTTATGTTTTTATTTAAAAATTATAAAGTTGAAGGAGTTGACGCGTTTATAATTATTTTTGTTAAAATTTATTTAGTTAAATATTTATTTTTGAAATATGTTTATATTTTTTTGAATATATGTTTCTAATTCTACGTCCTTGTCTTGCAAGTCCTATTGAATGTTATTGACATTGAGGGTTCTCCGTAATGTTCGTACGGATTTTTTAAGTGAAATATAAATAGTTTATGTAATTATTTATTTAGCCTATTATATAATTAGGGGAGGGTTGGATAATACCGTACACTTAAGGGATTTATAATATTCTATAATATTCTACTGGTACGAAACAGAGCGACTGAAACTAGACAACCAACTTCTAATGCAATCTTTAATTCTTAGAGCACCCGTGTGAAAATGTAGGAAATAAAAAAAATCTTGGAAAGCGCGCCATTAGCAAACAGGTCTGAGAATAACTCGTCGCGGTTTGATAATATCGTGTCTTATAAATAATAGCCGATATACGAGTCAATCAACATTTATCTCCGAATAAAAATATTGTTATTAATGTTAACAGTAGTAGCAAATGAAATTTTCAGCAGTGTCTTTACCACTGCATTCTTTATGAATCTAGCTGGAACAATTGCAACAACGAAACCATACTTTCATGTCCCGGCCGAATTCTCTACATATAGTGCAAATGTCATTAATAGCATCAGTATTATCATTTTCTTTATCTGTGTCCATGTCGTCATACTCGTCGGCATTGTATAATTGTACTATAAGGACTTCATCATCGCTGCTGAAAATAAACACTCTTCTCTTGGTACTTTTTCTATTTGCTAAGGCTTTTCCTTTATATATTATTGTTGTCGTTATTCTCTTTTAAACTTATATTCTTCTCCTTCTAATTATGCTTTTAAGGAAGTGGCAGTCAATATTTGTGAGTGTTGTTTCTTGGAACGTTTTTTAATTTTCTGAATTTTTTGTGGCACTGGACATAAGATTTGCAAAATACTACGTGAAGAACCAAAATAGCTTCAGATTCATTCGTAACATAGTGTGGTAGTAAATGCTGCGGTTCCTATGTCATTATTCATTGAAGTTTGATTTCGATATGTTAAATCTTCAATATTAAAATCTGATATAAAATCATCGTTACAAAAAGAAATAATGAATAATGAATACGTTGGAATTTATGTGATAAATACCAGTTACTTCAAATTATTTTACTAGTATGTCCATCGAAGCTACTCTCAAATATGTTTTATTGAAATTTGAAGCCAAAACATAATGAGTGGGTTTTTTATATGGAGGGTTTTTCATATATAAATCACACTCTCTGTGATAAGCTGCCTTCAGTAGACCATAAAAAGTGACGTCCAGTGGCTGCATCCCATGCAGATTGCAATTTCGCGGCAATATTGATAAGCTTTCAGTGACAAGTGACTGCCATGATTATAAAGAATTAGGAGAGTGAGGTTTTGAGTAATTGTACTAATATGTTTGGCAAAATGACGAAACCATTTTTCAAAAAGATAGTTAATCCCTGATTTTGAGCATTGATGTTCAGTTTCAATGGGCCCTCCAATCTTAGGCTTGACTTGATCATTTAGCGTGGATATATAAACATAGGTGGGATAAATGAACAGCCTGATGCATTCATTGCACAGACAACTGTGACGTTTTGCCCATGCTGTCCGCTCGTAATTTTACCAACTTGTTAAAGCTCTTAAGGCGCATACATTTTTCCAGGCCATTACACAGTTCAAACTACTGTTTCATCAACATTAAATATTCTTTTGGCTGGATAAGCATTCTTCTCCATCATTTCCGGTAAATTACGAAAAAACAAATTAATTTCAGTTTTATTAAAACCCAACACTCTGTTCATACTCGCTGGCTCCGGAGCTCGCAAAGAGATCCCATGATTTATTTTTAAGAACGCATACACTCAGCATCTACTTATCATGTTTTTCTCTGCTGAAAAAATGTTTTTATTGTTCTTTGCAACAGCAAAATCATAAGCCAGTTTGCGTAGTTGTTGTGTAATTTCAAAAAATGTTTTAGCTGACGTAACATGGTCAGCTAATTCATTTTCATCATCGTTGAAAACGTTGCCTTCCATCCCAGTCGAGCATCATAGTACGCTCCTTTTTTTAATATGCCTCTTATAGATGATTCTGGAAGCACAAACGATCTTGCCACTTTTTTATTTTCCTTTAAGCATATAGAAGTATATAAGTCGGTCTCAAGTTCCCTTTTTTCTTTTTGTTGCACATTCAGTCATCTGTAAAAGAACAAACAAAAGTTGACAATAACGTAAAATTATCAGACTACGCCATTTTGTTTTGAAACCACGTCAATATCTACGAAAAAGATTTGAGCCATAAAAACTAATTTCTCCTATAACTAACACACATTTATGCTTCAAAGCTCATTACTACAATATGGTTTATCATGAAAAAAGTTGAACATACCTGGATCCGTTAGTTATACAAAAATTATAAGAAATGCGCGCGAAAGTTATTAGTGACTGGTGACGCTTCAATCACAACTTATCGGCTACTGCTAGTGGGGGCGGTTTGTCGGTAGCATTGGGCATGATTTGATGCGCAGACAGACATAGTCTACTACAGACAGATTTGTAGTTATGTGCGAGCGTGCTATTATTGACCGCGCGCAATTATCCAACTCTTCCCTACCTATGGGCCTACCTACCTATGGTAGACCTATAATGCCTTTTTGCCACAAATTAGCATCTTTGTTGCCCAAAAATGTTAGGACCTCTTAAGTCTCTTAAGAGTTTTAAGAGATTTTCCCTTTACACAATTTTGTAGGGAGTGGAACGTATGGTAGTCCGAGAGTGCGATATCCAGTGAGTAAGATGGATAGGGCATCCCAATTGAAGCTCAGCAATTTTTGATTGACCCTGATTGAAACATGTTGTTGTGCATGATCATGATGAAACACTGCGGTTTCTGGTTTGCTAATTGTCGCTGTTTTTCTGTGACTATTGCTTTCATCCGGTCTAATTGTGAACAGGAGAGGCCGGTGTTGATGGTTTAGTTGCGAGAAAGGCGCTCAAAGTGTGTGGGTCCGTTCCACCAAAGGTAAAGAACTATTTTCCTTGAGTGAAGACTGTTTTAGTTAAAACTACCGATCCTCGCAACCCCAAGACTTTTTTCGTTGCACATTGTTGTACACAATACACTTTTTATCACCGGTTACCATCAGAAATGGAGCCTAATATTTTTTTATCAAAGATGCAACAGATCGCATGAAGCGATTCAGTCCAGGTTATTTCGCTCACTAATTTCGTGAGGCATCCACACATCGTATCGGCAGATGTGCCCAATTTTTTTTCAGATGGTCACAAACGGTTACTTTGCCAATATTTGACTTCTAACGGAATTAAGGAACCTTCAGAACGTTAGGCACATGTACCAAGAGTGTCGGTAATTCCTTTCCGGTTTTTTTGCTAAAGAAAACACATTATTTTCAATGAATATTTCGAATGTATTTATTCAAAGTATTGGCCATTTGATTCTATACATTTTGTCCATCTCTCAGGCAATTTATGGATGCCATTCCAAAAGAACAAGTTTCTCTTTTGAGCTAAACCATTCATCGAGCCATTTTTTAACTTCGTAGTCGGCGAAGTTTTGGTTTGCAAGCTTTGCAAGCGCGTGCCCCATCGATGCGAAAAGGTGATAGTTGGATGGAGCCAGATCTTGAGAGTACGGCGGGTGCGATAAAACTTCCCATCCAAGTGATTTCAACACTTCTTTGACTGGTTTTGCTCTATGAAACGGCGCGTGGTCATGCTGCAAAATCACCTTATCATGTCTTTGAGCGTATTGTGGACGTTTTTCGATCAATGCACAGTTGAAATTGATCATTTGTTATCATTAGCGATCACTATTAACTGTTTCTCCAGGTTGCAACAGTTCATAATATACGACACCAACCTGGTCTCACCAGACACAAAGCATGGTCTTGCGACCAAGGCGATTTGGCCTTGCAGTCGATGGGCCGGCTTCTTTTTGCTTGGGATTTTCGAAATAAATCCATTTTTCATTAACCGTTACTATTCGATGTAGAGATGACTTCCTTTCATACTTTGAAGTAGCATTTCATTAACGATTTTTCGACTTTCTAATTGCCTGTCATTCAATTCATATGGCATCCATCTTCCCATCTTTTGGATCTTTTCCATCGTTTGTAATCGTTCACAAATTGCTACTCGGCTCACATTCAACTTTTCTGCCAATGGTTTTTGAGTTTGTGTTGGGTCTTCATCCAATAACTCCTGCAATTCCGCATCTTCAAACGTTTTCGGTCTACCAGGACGTTCTTTGTCTTGAACGTTGAAATCACCTCATTTGACTTGTCGAAACCACGTTTCATATGTTCTTACGGTTGGAGCCTGCTCACCATAAGTCTCTACCAGCAAACGAGGACTTTCAGCGGCTTTTTTCTTTTGGTGAAACAAGAAAAGTAATGCGTGCCGCAAATGCACGTTTTCAGGCACAAAACTCAACATTTTCAAAAAAATATAAATCTATAACGCTGTTATTTTGCCGGAACGTAACTTGTGTAGTTTTGCGGTTAATGCCAGTAGAATAAAATGACATATGTATCAAATCATAATATTGCCTACTTATGGCTAGTGAAATCTGTTACAAAAACCGGAAAGTAATTACCGACACACCTGGTAATAGAGAAGAATGGTAGTTTTATCAGATTAATTACTATTTTAAATAAAAAAATAAAAATAGGAATAATTTTTTCTAAATTTAATGTGTTAAAGTTTTTATTAACATTGCTGGTCGATTTGTGCGATAGTCGTCGAATGAAGCCTACCTCGAACATTTTGAACTCGGTTTTGGAAGCTTGGAAAAAAAGGAGCATGTGAACTGATAATTTAGAGCTTTATAAAAAGTTTTCTTCTGCTATTTCGAGTAATTTATGGAGATGAAGGAGACCCGACCAGGTACGAGTCAAATTTTAATTTAATATAACTTTTTTATGACTTTTTACTTCGTTCCACGGTAAGTGTTTTAGTTTGATTGAAGAGTGTAGTTTTGGATACTTATAAAATAAGCTGTGAGTACGATCATCTACCCTAAATATGGTTTCGAGGTAGTCATTTAGAAAAAAAAATGTTTAGCCGAAGATAATTTCTAAACCCGTCCATTTAAATGACTCGCTTTAGTTACGGTGAACAGCGTGTGGATACTTTAAATTAGTTCGAGTTAAAGATTCTTTCAAATTGGGCGGTTTTTTAAATTCTTGAATAAAACACAGATGGCGTTCTTTGCCAAGGTCTAGTCTCATTTCAGAAGTGTAATGTATGACATTTATAAAAATGGAGTCGTATACAATACAACAATGCGTTAAAATTGTTGAATTATTTTATGAAAATGGGCGTTCAGTGAAAAATGTTTTTAGAAAATTACGTGATATTTACGGTTTTCACGGTCTTCAATTTGAAATCATTATTAATCGAAGGGTTCAAAAATTTAAGAAACTGGTTCGGTGGATGATACAAGAAGAGCAGTATATAGTTATAGTGGTTGTTAATAACAGCATATTGATTTGGTACGTGAAAGTGTTACTGAGGATCCAGAAATTTTTATTAATCTACGTTCACAACAATTTAGACTCGGTGAATCCACAACATGGCGTATTTTACGAAAGCATTTAGCTCTGAAGTTATATAAGGTTCAAATAACACAGGAACTAAAGCCACTGGATAATTCAAAATGTCGAATTTGTCAATTGGATCTAAGAACACACAGAAGATTTTTCTCAAAAAATCATCTTTTTAGATAAAGCATAGTTTGAAATTGGTGGTTATCTTAATAAATAAAATTGCGGCATTTCGGGTGAGGAAAAACCACGATTGATTCACGAGAAACCTTTACATCCTAAACGAATCACTATTTGGTGTACATTATGGTCAGGAGGTGTAATTGGGCCATATTTCTTTCGGAATGCTGCTGGTGAAGCAGTAACTGTGCATGGTGTTCGATATTGTGAGGTGACAACTGGATTTTTGGGGCTGAATTGAATAATATTGATATGAGGGATATGTGGTGCTAACATGATCGCGCCACACCTCACCCTGCTAATAAAAACAATTTATTGAGAAAAAAATGCCCTAGACGAGTTATTGCAAGACCATGTGATTTGACACCGTTGGACTGTTTTCTTTGGGGTTACATGAAAAGCCAGATCTATAAGAACAATCCACAATCGATTTTTGAACTAAAGAAGCCACGGTTTTGCCAAAATGTCATTCAAAATTTTGACAAAAGTGTCGACGTCTGTGGAGTTGCAACAGATGCTCATTTCGCAGATATTGTCGTTCGTATTTAAATGTCATATACTATGCTTCAATTGTCAATATTTTTTTTTAAATCAACGCAAATTCTGTGTTAAAAAATTCAAGAATTAAAAAAACCGCTCAATTTAAATAACTCTTTATACATTGTTATATCATTTCATAATTCTATATCGTTTTTATCATAAAAAGGGCATAAATAAAGCAATTAAGTTTTTGCACCACATGTCATCATAGAAACATTCTTGTCCATGGCTGCAATAAAAACATCAGCCATTTGCCAGATATTCTCATGTCTAGTTCGCATACCAAGAAGTCTAAGATCTTGTTTGCTACGTCTTCGGTTATTTGTAGGACGACTCAAATCTCCCACTCATGGATAACTTTAACCCCAAATAATTATATTCATGTCCTCAGAATCATAGAAACATCAATGCAAAAAACTTTCGCTATTTCACAAAAAATAAAACTTCCTTCTTTCGGATTAGTGGCTCGTTCATTTTGAAATTGACTGAAAGGACATGATGCATGAGCTCGTGGGATTTTTAGCTCTTTTAACAGAATCCTAAACTTACTGCTGCTTAGCTTAGTAACGAACGAATAATAACTCATAACATGATAAAAACATTTTTTTGTCGTTGCTTAATTTTTTTTAAATGGCAATGGCAGAAACAATTCAATGCAAGCAAAACCTGTATCAGTTTTTGTGTTTAAGATATGGTATTTTTTGAGTATATTTTCTGTTTAATGCAAATATGTATACTAGTTTTTTTTGTTGCCATTTTTTTGTTTACCAGTATATATACAAGGCTTTTTTTTAAAGAAAAACAAATTTTGCAATTTGCTTTCTATGACAGTACATTAAAAAGACATCAAAGAAACATATACAAACATTTTTAAAGAGTCACTGTTAATAAATGTTTAATCCAAGCGTGAAGTGCGCACAGTAATTTTCAATAGACTCTACACTTTCATATTCTTGACGTTATTTAAATAAAATTTACCGTATGTTATCTCAAATATTGAATGTAAACTGATCATTAGACCGTAAAAAGGTGATTAATGTCCTAATATCAACCAAATTCAGTCATCATAAACCTTCAGCAACATTTAGGTACCTTCAAATCTATCCGAAAGTGTTCCTTCGTCAAATGTGGTTCAATGGCCCTCGAACGCTGGTCTATAAAAAGATATTCGAAATTTGATGGCAGGTAGAAGGAACGTTTTGCTCGACATCGACCAGATTCCTTCGGCTAGACGACTCTCGTTCGCTTTTAGGCCCTAATAAATTAAAGTGCGCGTAGGGGAAAATGTTGGGGAACGTCGACGCAAGACGTACGTAGACGTTTACAAATTTGGACTGTGGTGAAAGCCAAGGGTTGGGCCATTACTAAATCGAAAATATACAGAGCGTGGTTTCCATTAATATACAGGGTTGTCTAAAAAGAACGAACTTCTAAAATTATACAGAGTTTTGTAATTCTTGTTAAAAATGTTGGTCACCGATTTTATAAAATGGATTTGCATCACAATAACGCATCATTGCTCAGCGCAATAACTGTTTCTTTCGATTGAAGAATACACTTTGTGGATGCCGCTTTTAGCCTATAGAAATCATTCAAGACTGTTCGTTGGCCACTTTGACCGAAATATCGGAAGTCAAATATAAAACATGTTCCGAAAACTGGAAAAAACAAGGAGACACATTAAATTTGGTATAAAACAAATGCTTTGTGTTTTATTTAAAAAGTCACTTTGCCTTTTGATCATAGTATTATAAATAACAAAACTAAATAATACTAGGCTTTTAGTTGCAAAACAGTAAAGCTATCCCATTAAAAACCCGTTATTTGTAACAGTTATGCTAATAATAATATAGGTCAACAGATTTAAACTTTTTTGAGGGAACATTGATGAAAATGGGTGTATATAAAGTATTTTGTAGTCCTAAATCCGAAAATGATAAGCTAATTACTGTAGCACGAACAATTTGTTGTTTTTGGGGTCGGTGGTGCGAAAAAGAAGCGAACAACATATTTTTACTATCTAATATTTAGTTAATAAAAACGTGTAAAACGTGTTATATCTATGCAAAGACATTACTGAGAATTATGTGAATAAAAAATATATTACATGAGATGTCATACAGTGACAAAAACTTTAACTTTTTCCTCTTGCATTCTGTAGCATATTCTCTTTTTATAAATCAGCAGCAGTCGCCTAACATAGATGGGTTCCAGCATCCCTGGTATCTTGCTTCCATCGTCCTGATATCTTAGTGAAACCTCTCTCCTTGTTTGTGGCTTACTGCACCCAAATTTTCCGGAAAATATCCAAATGGGAGTATAAAAAATACATTTTTAGTATTTCCTAGGCTTTCAAGAGTTCATCTATGAGGTTTTTATAGTTTTCATATTTCTTGTTACCCAAGAATCGTTTTACTACACTTATAAAACAGTTGAAAACGGAAATCACCTGGAAGCTTTCTTATTTGAGGTCCAATAAATATGCCTTCTTTAATTTTGCATCACTTAATTGGGGAAATATTTCTTTTAGGTACTTGAAACCATTACTTTGTTTGTCCACGGCTTTGATAAAGTTTTTTATTAGTCCAAGCTTAATATGGGGAGGCGGAAGAAACACCTGCATATTTTATGTTTGAGGTCCGGGTTCAAAAGAAGTTCTACGAGGCCAATCTTTCTTATTGTAATGTTCTTCACAAAAAATAGCAATACTTTGTAAAATTCCCTGAAGTCCTAGCAATGTACCTATCAGGTACAAATAATTTCAATAAACCCCTGATATAAAGAAGCAGGTACTTGAAAATGGGACGTGCTAGGCCATTTCTGTGAAAAGTTGTTTTAATAACTACCTAAATGAAACGCAAAAAGAGCATTCTCATCAGTGGTACAAAAATCATGACGACCTGTGTAATCAGAATATTAAAAAAAAAGTAGATAACTAGCAAGAAACATACAAAACAGTTACAGTTAAATTAAATGATACCCTTTTTAACACTGTGAATGATAAAAAACAACTGAAGTACCCTAAGATTCGTTAGCAATATTGTTATCTATCAAAGGCGTTTACTTCGTAAACTTGAATTAAAATACGAAAAACCCTACCCACTGCGCCATTTAAAAGAATTCTCAATTAATTTGTTACAGTTTTATTGATCCAAAGCTTACAACCATTTTCGACTTGTTCTGTTTCACATCCACAAAAATAAAACGAAAATTCACTTGTGTTATTGCTCTCTTGAATGGAAAACGTCTGGTGATTTCTATATTTGGCATGCAACGCGGAGAATTGATTTTATTTGGGTCGTTTAAGTCTTTAAATTCTCCATTTTAGGCGATCGTTGGTAACTGTTATACAAACCCGATATCTAACAAGCGATTGCCACGACATATAAGTTGATGGTCATTTCCTCAAAACAAATTTATTATTTAGTCAATTGCTCAATGATTAAAATCATCAGTTGTAAATAAGAAAATATTTTTGTTTATTTTCTTGAAGTCATTCAACTGAGAATGTTTACAGAATAATATATTGACATATTTACTTACAAGTATATTATCATTCCTTTAGAAAAGAAGAGTGGTATGTATTTTCCCAGTAATGTATAAATATAAGTCTAGTGTTAGAAAAAACAGTTGATTGTATACTATAATAAAAAAGTAAGGTGACATTTTAAACAAAACACAAAGAATGTATTTATTCATCTAAATTTATTTATCTCTTTTAAAGTATTCCCATCTTAATGTCACACATTTACCAGGTGTGGCGGTTAATAATTTTAATTTTTTTCTAAAAAAATAAAACACGTTTAATTTGAGAGAAAGGTAAGAAATGATTTATTCAAAGTATGCTCTATCGCTGGCTGCACATTTTTCTCATCTCTCTGTCAATTTGTAGATGCACAGAAAAAACTTAAATCTTTTGAGATGGTCCAGTCATCAAGCCATTTTTCGACATCTCCGTAATTGTTGAAGTGTTTCATGGAAATTGCTTGAAACATCGATGAATACAAGTGGTAGTCAGAAGGGACCAAGTCTGGTGAATACGGAGGGTAGGGCAAAAGTTCCCAGCCAAGTACAGAAATGATGTCACTGATCGCTTTCGCTGTGGGAGCGTTGTCGTGCTGTAAAATTATTTATCCGTATTTTATAGCCCATTCTGGTCATTTTTCGATCAATGCATGGTTCAAATTGATTATTTGTTGGCGGAAGGGAATGTTATTAACAGTTTCACTGGGTTTCAGAAGCTCCTGGTACACGACACCCTTCTGATCCCACCAAATGTACAATTGTCTTCTTCCACAGAAATGTCTTATTTCCAAATGCATTGGGTCTTGCCGTTGATGTTGATAGTTTTCCTGGGTCAACCCCATCATTGTCTGCGTTTTAGGTTCTCAAAATATATTAATTATTCATGTCCAGTCACGATCCGATGCAAAAAAGTCTTTCTTTTATGCCGAGAAAGCAATTCTCTCTTATTTAAAATTGTGTTTACGACATTGAAAATTTTAACTGATTTTCCCATTCTCTCATATATTTCTTTTTCTATTTTGCCGTTACTTTCAATTATCGTTACTAAATATTTATAATTTTTAACCTGTTGAATTCCCTTGTTTTTCAATCTTATTTTGTTTTCTGCATCCTAAATGGCTTCTACGGACTCAAACAGCACCCATGAAGTGAGTTTTCAAATCGAGGTGACAGCAAAAAGTCACACAGTGCCATATCGGATGAATATGTTGCTTGTGGAATAGCAATGGTTTGATTATTAGTCAAAAATTGACGAATAATTATTAAGGTGTGCGATGGTGTATAAATATAGACGTGTCTTTCGAGTGGACTTTAATACGGTGATTACTCATTACAAGATCCTTGATTTCCGTAATATTTTTTTCACTGTTTGACATGGAAGGTCTTCCTCAACCAGGTTTAATGCGAACTCTTTGCTCGATAAATTTATCCATTTTAAAAAATCTCTAACAAAAATTTTTTACAATTATAAAGGTCGCTATAATATCGAACCTAACAAGCAAAATGATCTAATCGAATGTTATATCGATGCATGATGTGAAATGCGCGAATTTTGAATAATTACTTTTTATTATAGCAGTACATCTGATTTATCTCAACATCACAACTAAAAAACTCATAACACATAACATCTCTAGCCATTTATCAATATCAATACATCTTTGAGACCTCTTGAGACCTGTCCAAATATTTTCCTATTTGCCTTAAAGAATGTTTCTCACGCCATCGGAAAAAAAATTACTCCAGGCGACCCATTTAAATTGCATTCTCCTTTTATTTCCTAATAACATGCTACGAAACTTTACGATGCGTGTCCTATCCCCCTCTATCCCCTTCACGATACGAACCAGTTTTTCAGCTTCATCTCACTCTCTTGCGATTCATTAATTTTTCCACCCATCGTGACTCATCTCTTTCCATTTCTGGTTTAATTCGCGCCGCGAGCTCCACCACCGAATGTAGACTGTTGGCTAAATAATCATAGCTGAATTAATATGTAGTAAAATATCTAATACTAATGATTTAATGAATATTCAATATTATTAAATTACAGCATAACATATTTCGATATGCTCCTTTTGTTTTTATTTATTTATTCAAAGCGTTTCTTCCACTATCTCAGGTGCTAAACTTTAAATTTTCGCTGCCCCCATTATATACAAGGTGTCCCAAAAGAAAGTTTCTTTTTGATATAGCGATATAAATAAAAGAGAGACGTCAGTCAAAAAAAGCTTTATTAATTATTAAAAAACACATTTTTGCAAACTACTTTTTAAAAATAATGTAAGCGTGATTTGTTAGATAGCGTGCTGCGAAGTGTCAGAATTGGGTGTTTAGTTGCTTGTTTTTGACATTTTCTGAATAATTGATGAAATGGAAATTTGAGCTTTGTTTTAGAGGGTTTCATCTCGACCGACATACAAAATGAGTTAGATTCCATTTTAATGGATTCTTTCATTTTCGACGTTAAAAACGACAAAAAAATTGTTGTATTACAACATACGTTGATGATGATGATAGCTTACATTGATGACGATGAACGTTCGGGACGCTTAAAAATCAATACGATCGTTAAAAATAGTTAAAAAAATCTATAATGTCGTATTAAATGATCGCCGATTGAAGATATCTGAGTTTGACCATGGCTACTATATTTTACACGATGTTTTGGATATGAAAAACCTTTCTGCTCTATAGATGCCCCGTTTTTTGACAGTCTATCAAAGGTGCATTCGAATAGATACTTCTCAAGAGGGTTTAAATTTATTTAAACGCGATTCTAACAGTAAATGATACATGGATTTACTATTACACATCAGAGGCGAACGAGCAATCCAAAGAGTGTGTGAGAACACGCGAAAATGCACCAAAGAAAGCGAAAACCGTTCCATTTGCAGCGAAAGTCACGATTACGATTTTCTGAGATTTTTGTGGTGTGGTGCACATGTACTCTCTGGCAAAAAAACATGACGATCACCGGAAAATATTCCGTTTCACTACTGGATCAATTAATGAGTTCCATTTCGACTAAAAGTCCATATTTGCCCAAAAGTAAGTGCCCTTTCACTATGATACTGCCTCTGCACATTATTTGTCCGTGTATTGTGTCCGTTATTTACCAAGTTGTTTAATATTTTATCAGCGTTTATTTTTTTTAATTTTTAATTTTTAGTTTATGCCCTAAAAATATCAGATCAAAAAAAGTTCTAGATAATATTAAATCTTGCTGAAAGCACGATACATTTCCCATTTAAATAACATGGGATTTTTTACTTTTTACATTTAAGTTTTTTTATCTTGAACAAGTATATATGCTGCAGTATCCAATACATATTTTTGTAGAAAATTGAAGCACTTACAAAAAAGCTGTCTTATCATTTGTTGATAAAATTTCTTATTCAAAGTTGAGTTGATAGTCAATATGCCTGCCTGCTCACCAAACTTAAACTACTATACTAAACAACAATTATTTTTTCATGAATCATATAATTATAGCGTACTGACATCTATGCTATTTTTTTTTTAAATATAAAGCTTGTGTCTAAATTTGTCTACTATCAAATATTTCAACAAAACGTAGATATTTTTTTTACTTTTACAACGATCATCTATATTTTACACGATTACAGTGATTAATACAAATTTATAATAATTTTATTTTTACTAAAAACATTGATTAATTTATTAATTCTAACTCTCTAAAATTTTTTGAAAGATTCGATATCGTTAAAATTTCCTACGAATTGATGTTGATAAGTGGGCAGACAATCAATATTATTTCAGAGGTTTGAGAATTGTTGAAAATCTTAAAGTATTCAATGATACCACAAAAAGCAAAAATGATTGTAAAATTGACCAAAGAATATATTAATATTCTCGCTAAACAGGAAGATAAAAAGCAATATGTATTTCAAGTTGTAAGCGAGTATAAGGAAAAGAAAATCAAATGTAACTATAGAAAGTTTAATAAAATAAATGATTGCTTAATAACAGACACCCTATTGATGAGATATTTTTTTAACCAATAATTTCGTACCGAAAATAAAAAAATCACGAAATTGACCTTGAACTCAACTTTAACCTTGGATAACTTGGATAACTAACTAAGTAATTTTATAGTAAATTGATAAGAGACCTTTTTTGTAAAGCGTTCAATTCGATATTGATATATATATATATATATATATATATATATATATATATATATATATATATATATATATATATATATATATATATATATATATATATATATATATATATATATATATATATATATATATATATATATATATATATATATATATATGTATATATATATATATATATATATATATATATATATATATATATATATATATATATATATATATATATATACATATATATATATATATATATATATATATATATATATATATATATATATATATATATATATATATATATATATATATATTTGCTTGTTCAAGGGAATTAAAATTTAAAAAGTAAAAAATCTCGTTATTTAAATGGGAAATGTATTGTGTTTTCGGCAAGGTTTAATATTAATATTAAGAACTTTTTTTATTTTGATATTTCTTTTTAGGGCATAAACTAACTAAAAATCTGGGGGACCCTGTTAAAAATAAAATCAACTTGGTGTATAACGGACGCTCTACTGCACACGTTTCGGGTAGTTGTAGCAAAACTGCATGAATCACGATTCTAACTGCTTTTACATACGCCGTATTTTTCTCGTTTCGCTCCTATTGATTACTTTCTCTTCGTGAACGCGAGGAAATTGCTCAATAGCTGAAGATTCACTTCAAAATGATGAGGTCAAAACTGCTAATTTTGTAGATTTGGAAAAATCGCATTATACTGAGAGTATTATTTCTCCTTTTTTTAGTCCTGAGCTTCCAACTGTTCCGGAGAACGTCCTCGGAGTCAACAGAATACGTATGCGCTCCATACCGTTATCGTATGTTATTTACAGTGCATGGAACCTCACATTCCGCACGATTTGTGGGAAATATTTTTAGCCTCTAGTATCGGTAGGTGCTGAGTTCGGATGTCTTATTGAATATGTTTTATCCATGTTTTTTGTGCTGCTGTTCGTTATATTTTCTAGCTTGCAACTTTATCTGTCAGGAGAAGTTTGTGTGGTCAACTATTAGTATGGATTCGGCATATGAGGCCAAACCACCGTAGCCTATCAATTCTTCTATTGGAATCTTTGATGTGAAACACTAAACTTGAAGAGATTTACCACTAAACACCAAATCACTTTTTTGGGAGATTAAATCATATCCTGATGATGCTAGCATGGTTAGCGAAACGTAAGTTCAAAAAAGTGATTTGGTGTTTAGTGGTAAATCTTTTAAAGTTTACCGTAGCCTATGTTTTTGAATCATTTCTTCTACTGTTGAGTATTCTACATATGCTTCAGATTGTCACATTTTGGTAGTAGTCACGAAGATGTATGCTCAAGATTTGGCCGAATACATCTCATTTGGAAAATCTCAATTTGAACAAAGTTTGATTTTAGTAGTGTCCATGTTTCTGATCTCAATAATAGTACTGACAAAATCAGTGTTCGGGAAAGGCTAATTTTGTTGTCTTCGAGATGTTGATCGATGTCTAGATTGATGGTATTAAATAGTTGGAAAATCCTGTAACTGTATTAAATTGTATTGGGTCTACGTTAAAAAATTAAAAAAATATCGGAAATCTTCTTTCCTTTGTAATGTCCAAACATTTTCGAAGCAGCAATTATCAAGCAGTAATTATCAGATTTTTTCCATGAGGGTTAAAAGTATCTTCAAAACCGATTTTGTTCCCTCGTTTTATTATAATGTTGCTTTTGTCATGTGAATTTCAGAAATTAACTAATATCATCAATAATAATATAAATAAATTGCAATTGCTTTATAACAAGAACGATATCATATAATTTTTATTATACCAATATTTTTTTAATACGAATTATTTTACATTACGGTGTAACATCGTCAACGTCCCCCCTCTCACCTCTCTGATGCAGTTATCTTAATGGTTTCCTTGCGTTTGTTTATGTCGGTCGTCTAAGTCGCTTGTTCGACGATGTACTTGTGAAAATAAGTGACGGTGGATAAACAAATGATCTCAGTGGCCTACTTGGGACAGAGATGTTATCGGGAGGAGGCGGAAGTTTGGCAACGCCGGACGAGCAGGTCGTTGGAGAGACTGAGAAATAACAGTCGAACGTCACGAGACAAGTGACTGCCAAACTAATTAGGACTCGGCTGGCTGGATTTTATTATTTTGGTCCAAATGGGACGATTTTATGCACAGAGCGAATTAAATTGGCATTTTTCTTGTTTTATATTATGAAATAATTAAACAAACATATAATATAAAAATAATTCGCGTCACTAATCTATTTTTTAAAAATATAGTGGAGGAAAAAAGTATTTAAACAAACCGATTTTTCTCAATTTCTTTTGTTTTAATTGCATTAAATCTTGTAACGTTCTATTAACAAAAACTATTAAGTGTGCAAGTAAAGTAATGAGACTGGTGGCGTAGCGTTTGATCTGGCGACACTGTTCCAGAACTCCAGAACTCTCAAGATTTACTTAGTAATATGTAGCAATTCTTTTCGGGAACCAAATTTTTCAAATGGTTTCTTAAAATGAGTGATAACATTTTAGCAAAGGTCAATCGTTCATTTCAACAGTCCTATGGACTTCGACAATCCAATGGAACAGTGTTTTGTGAAGGGAACCCTATGGCTGGCTTATCCATATGGGAAAGTTGTCAAATTTAAGGACGTTTTTCTCAAAAGTGGTTGTAGCTAGTGACTTGATTTTTTTTCCGGTTTTTTAATTTTTAAGTTTTAAGTTTAATTTGACATTTCTGTTTTATTCAATATCGAATATCGCAAAAGTTTAGCTAAGCCACCAAAATGTCGATTTTGTTTTATGTGAAAATTTTTTTAGCCACGCTGAGCGATTTTCGGTAGGGGCAAAACTTATGAGGTTGCGTCACCGACATGTTAGTGACGTGTTGCGCCAGACTGGCGACGACAATTGTGTTCTAAATGTGTTTTAATGTGTTTTAAATTAAATTGTGTTTAAGACAATCATTATTTTAATTGTAGAATTACTGTACAGTACAAGAGTGAGTAGTTAATATGCCAATATTTTTATGCAGAAAAATGAACAACAAAAACAAAGCATTTATTTTCGAATATTTCCAATATTGGTATCAATATATGCGTTGAAAAATTTGATATTATTTATTTTTCTAATATTTAGTCATATTTCATAGTGGCTTACAAGTTATCTTACTAGCATCGCAAAACAGATTTCTAGTTGTAAGGTAGTATTTTTATCGCGGATTTTAAAATTCATCGGTTTTTCGCGGTAAAAAAGAATGGAGATTGTAGTGGAACACTCAGAGTATCGTTGCTCTATGGTTTTTCATTTCGATAGCAATGAATAACCTCCAGGTGGCCTCTTTTACATTACATTATAGTCATCAGTTTAGTCTCGACTTTACATTTATTTTTCTCCCAGATGGGTCGTAGTAAGAGAGTTTTTCGTAAGCGGAGTCACATAGAACCAGAATGAGTCTTTGAACAATGTAATTGGGGAAAAAATATCTAAATCAATTTTAGTGAGTAAACACTTTAAAATTAGAAGCATATGAAGCCGTAGGAACTTTTAATGAAGGGCTATATTGTATCTTGTATTGTATCTCAAGTGTGTGATGAATTGAACATAGATCCAGGAAAACATTTTATAGAAAAAATGTACTCATTGGATAAGAATAGGCTAAAATATGCTTAAAGGGCAATGATAACCACATCACAAAAAAGCCAGGTCCAAGACGACAAAAGTAAGGAACATTGTGTCAATTTGAAGAAGCTTAAGCATGTCCAGGTACTTTTTAATTTGTAAATACATTTATATTTATAGTACATTTGTAGTATATATATATATATATATATATATATATATATATATATATATATATATATATATATATATATATATATATATATATATAATTATATTCTTATTACTCAGTTATTTTTTTTTAATACATATTCCTTTCTAGATATTCAATAAAATAGTTGTCTTTTAGTCATCCTATATGAAACTGCAATGTTGAAATAATAATACAATATATGAAATATATGTACAAATATATGCCAAATAAACAACCATTTTATTAAATATTTTATTATTATTAGCAATAAGAAAAACGATTTCGTAGACCAGTCAAAGATGCTGCGGAAACCAACCAATTTTTTTATGCATTTTGCAGTTTTCAAACCCTCATGATATCTATATAGAAATGACCAGAATTGAATGTAGAATTTTTAAGACTGTAAAAAAATATATATTTTTAATTTTTTCAACCATCGGGTTCCTTTAAGACATTTTCAGAAGGCTTGGTCTTGAAAGAACGTTGCACACTTTACGGCTAGGATTGTAAAAAAATATTTATATAATTTCGGATATAGAAGGGGGAGGTCCGAAAGAAACTTTTTATCGGTCAGAGCAACAGGGAAGAAGTCTACAGTTCTCTAAAAAGTACGTAAATTATCCGTTCGATATTTAAATATCAATCATTTCTAGCAATGAGAGCAAATTTTGTTTATTTGGCGCAGAATGGTCGAAATTACGGGTTAGGCAGAATGGTTGCTCTGCAATATCAGAAAAAAATACAGTAATTTATTTTCTTACGATTGTGCGGTCATATTTTAACACCTGTTTAAAATAGACATGTTTTCCTATCATTTTAAATGTGATTTTTTTGATCAAGCTGTCACTGAATATTTCTGTAAAAGCTGTATATTCCCTCTGGAAATTCATTTCTATATGGTGAAAGTTAAATTGTTAAGAAAAACTCTTTAATAGTAAAAAATTGGATTGATTAATTTAAACATGGTCATTCAATCATTGAACATGAAGCGCGGATTGGACGTTCAAAAAGTAGCACGACATTAGAAATTATTAATAAAATATTGTTTATGACTATAAAGGACATACTATTGAAAGTATGTGGGATTGTTTAGTGTGTAGGCAATGTGAGCCGACTATTGAATTTTTAACTAGGAATTACTAATATTCGAAAAGCTCTGTCCAAGATTATATTTGGATTGTTTTAACAAAACTTAAATCAATTTTCTGTATTATTTTGGAACTATGAATGGGACATGTAACCGCCGTGGTTTTTAACCGTGTGATTTTAAAACTGTGAGATGTGACAAAATGACTCGCGGGTAAAAACCGCGCCACAACTTGTAGCCAATATAACTTATTTGCGAAATTTGTGTTGATGTGTTCTTTTTCTATTTCTTAGTATTAGAACAATCGTACATACTGTTCAAATGGTGAAAATCGCGGGCAGTTTCGCGGTTTTTAATCGCAGAGTGTGCGTCTCGCTGGAAAAAACCTTAGTGCGGCGAAAGCCTTTTTGATTGCCGTATTTTGATTCACTTATTTTATTGCCGTATTTTGATTCACTTATATTACTTAGAATCATTTAACTTGTCGAATAAACGATTTAAGAAGTTTTTTTTGTTTTAGTGTGGGTACAGCCAAATATTGCTATTCAATAATTCTGCCATTTTTTTGATCTTTAATCTTGAGTTTGACTTTATTTGCGTTCTTATTTTTTCGTCATTTAATGTTGAAGGTCATTTTTGAAAACTTGCTTTTCAAGTTCAAAACCTAGAAAATACAAGATGTTTGAGATTTAAAAAAAAGTTCATCGTTGTGCCTTGCCCTTCATTACATTTAGACTAACTACTTTTCAACTTTTTACCCACCACTATAATGCGATTTGTTCAACTCTTCAAAATAAGCGATTTATCAGCTTTGACCTAATCATTTGAGGTGAATCTCAAATCTGAATTTGTGAGAGTGAATCTCTATCTAGCAAACTATTCCTTCAGGTGTGGTAAGAGGAGATAATGTCTAGGTGCCGAAACCCGTGGGTCATGAAGTTTTGCAGCAACAGCAGCCTGAGACGAAGTCCCTGAGACGAAGCACCTGAGACGAAGCACCTGAGACGAAGCACCTGAGACGAAGCACCACGGTGCAGTACCGTGGTGAAAAACGCTTTTGATTTAGCTAGCTGTGGATGTTTAGCCTGAATAGTACTCATTAATTGGTCAAGCAGAGAAGAGTTATACTCCACGGTGATGGTTCTATTTTTTTGCCAGGTCGTCTATTGGCGCCACGCCTCGAGAATCCCAGAAAATCGTAATTATAACTTTTTCTTCAGATCCAACTGTTGTTTAAACTAAACGCACGCGTCTGAAACTACGTAGCACAACATCTAACGAATCACACTTGAAAAATATCAGTCATTTACAGCTCAACCAACAAAGCTTGGCGTCCGAGGTTTGGGTGCGCAGTAGCCTAACGCCCGAGAGCTCATTCGAAGCAGTTCATTCGTGGTGTTAACATCGGTTTAGTACACTTCGCTCAGAAAATTTAAAACATGTGATTTTTTGGGTGTTATTAAACGTTGTCAATTTTAAAATGCCCTTTACAACTAAAGTAAAAAACAAAGTATTAAGTGGACAAACTCGTGAGATAATTAGCAACTTATTAAATTTTATGCAAGCAGAAGCAGCAGCTGAAGAGGAGACTATTTCTCTCGAAAAGGTAAGTTTTTTCAACGAATTAACCATTATGTTCCTGTGATATATCAATATAAAATTCCAAGTGATGGGTATAGATTTTTATATTAGAATTTTATTTATAGGTTCAAGAACGTGTTGCGGCAGCAATGGGCGTTTCCATTAGAAATATTCGGCGAATTAAAATTGGAACGAAAGAAGTTGAATCGGGCCATGCAACAACATTTTCAACTCCCAATATCCCAATTTTAATCAGGTGATTGAACATTGTGATGACTTCTTTGAGGGATTCTCAGACGACAAATGGAAATCTCGATGTGAGCGAGCAAAACGGTTGGAGCAACATTATATTTTAAAGGAACCAACAATAGATGTTGTTGTGGAAGAAATCATTATTAATTTAGGCGAAAACGTATCTGATTCAAAAAGCGACGAAAGTGATGCGTCAGACCTAGAGGAAAGCGATTTATCAGGAATAGAGGAATTGAATGACGATAATAGGGCTTGAAAAGTAACTATTGAAAATAATAAAAGTTATGTTAATTTGTAAATTTTCTAATTTAAATGTACCTGTAAAATATTATTTGATATTATTTCCCTTATTTAGTTTAAGTAGTCATTAAGGTATATATATTGTTAGTTTATTACCATTCATATTCTGTTTTATTATGTTACATAATATGCATATGCTAATTACGATGCATCCATATGACCCTATATGTAATAAAAAATTTACTAGTTTGGATGTAAATAAATCTCTATTGTTAAATATAATCCAGACCCAATTTAAAATACAGTGCATTTGAACAAATAATTGTGTCTTATTAACCATTATTAATACTTAATTTTGAAATTGACCAATACGCTTCTTTTAAACACGTGTCATTAATTATTATTAACTTACTTAACTGAAACTTTATTGCGAAAAATTGTTG
The DNA here is from genome assembly GCA_031761425.1 of Cosmopolites sordidus. Lineage (NCBI taxonomy): Eukaryota > Metazoa > Arthropoda > Insecta > Coleoptera > Curculionidae > Cosmopolites > Cosmopolites sordidus. Next base: position 28,796 of record JARFXV010000426.1, on the reverse strand, counting down.
CATGGACTGTACATTCTAGGAACTCTCCATTCTCTGTCTCTGTTAGATAGTGACCAACTGACTTTTTCTTTTGCGCATCTCAGAGGCCAAGCTATGTTGGTTGAGCGGTAGTCATACTTGTACCAACTTAGTTTCAAACTGAAATAATTTTGGGAACAACCCTCGCTTTTTGATGTACGAATCGCTGAATTACAATAAATGATCATTCTAATAATAATGAAAAATTCATTTTCTGATACAACGTGTCCAATATTGTTGTTCATTTTAATGATTTAAGGTGTAATAATTTTATTATTATAACATTATAGTACAGTGGAAATTAATTTAGCAAAAATAATACTGTCGAGATGGCAGCCTTCGCGGCACTGGCATTCTAGAAAGCATGATCGAAAATGTGCTATCACCCTGCCGCACATATATCTGAATATCGAGTGGATCTCATGAACAATATTCTCCTTTAGTTGCGACATGGTACGTGGTTTATTTTCATTAACTTTGCTCTTGACATAACCTCACAAGAAAAAATCTAGTGCAGTTAAATCTGGACTTCTTGGGGGCCAATTTATGTCACCTCTACGGGATATCACTTTTCCTGGGAATAATTCCTGTACAGCCTCCAAAGAATCACGTGAGGTATGACACGTAGCGTCGTTGTGCTGAAACTAAGTCTTTTCGTTATATCCTTCAAATTATTGCAGTGATTGATAGAAAAAACCTCGAATCATCTCACAATACCTAGCTGGATTAACTTTACTTCTGGTCTCTTCAAAGAAGTATGGGCCAATTACGCCTCTAGCTGACATTGCAACCCATACAACTTTTAGACTATGTAATGGTTTTTCGTGTTTATCCTTGGGATTTTCCTTCACCCAGTACCTGTAGTTTTGCTTGTTTACATAGCCGTTTAAATGAAAGTTAACCTCTGAAGTTAACCTCTGAAAGTTAACCACTGAAGAAAACATTGTCACAGTTGTATGCCTGAACACAGAAAGCACTTTGTTGTCCGGTGAAACGCTCCATGGCAACTAATTTTCCCTGAACCAAGCTTCGATGTAAAGTTAAACGACCAGCGTGTTCTGCGACACCTAGCAGCAAAAAAGTAATTAAATATTAACGACATTTCTGGACACCTGGTATAACACTTTTGTTTTAATCCTTATATTTGCATCGATAGATTATGCAAATAAGTTGCAAAAAGAATTTGATTGGGTAATAAACATGTTCTTTTTAAAATAGCATATGTATCGACCCGATTTTTTTAGCAATACTATGGAATAAATTTGAATCTATTTGTAATTGAATTGAAATGGACTTGGATCATACTTTCTAGGATGTAGATCTGCATATTATTATTTGAAAAGGAGATTGTTTCTCGAGTTAGATGATTAGAATTCGCGGAATATCAGTACCAAGGTGAAACCACCTACAAGTTAAAAAACAAAGTTATTCTCGATTGTTGTACTTGAAATATTTCATTAAGAGAGGCGTACAATACAGAGTAATCGTAACAGGAGTGTCACGATTGTAACCTGCTATTTTTAACAGATGTTAGCATGTTTGAATCATGTTTTTTTCTAGTCTAATGTAGTTTGAACATTCTCTCGATAAAACATAAATGGTAATACTATTAGCAAGAATTTTATTCTTAATTGGAACATCTGGATAGTACGTATAAGGAAAATATTTAATTTATAATCACAGTATTTTTCTGGAAATACATTTATTATAGAATCGTTGAAGCTACAGGTTTTTTCAAAACACTGTTATAGAGTTTTCCAATAAGAGTGTCAGAACTTAGAAGCGTAATAGCGGCAACACTGTTTGTAATGCAAATATTACCCAAAAATAGATGTGTTCAATATACACAGTGCATCCATTAAGTATACTTAAGTATACTTAATGGATGCTTAATTAAGTATAAGTACTTAAGATATATCTCAGCAACTAGTTACACCATCTACTGACGAGCGACGTCGTTTCAAAGCTTGAAGCTTCTTTACCACGATCGGTTGACATTTGTTGATTTTATGACGTTTTATTTATAAGCCAAAAAATTTTATGTACATATAAAATCATGGAACAAAAAGCTGTAATAAATTTAACGCTAAAATCGGTAAAACCTCGTCAGAAACATTTCGGTTGATGCAAGTGTACGGCGATGATTGTTTAAGCAGAACAAATGTTTTTCTGTGGCATAAATGCTTTTTGGATGGCAAAGTGTCGCTAGAGGATGACAAACGTGATGGGAGACCAATTTCAGCTCGCACTCCCGAAATTATCGAAAAAGTTCTCGATTTTGTAGCAAATGACCGCAATGTTTAACTAAAAATGATGGAAGAGACTTTAAATATCGGCAAAGAAATGATTCGACTTCTTAAGGATTTGGGTAATGATAATGCGCTAAGTCACACATCGTTAATTGTGCGTTAATTTTTGGCCCGAAACCAAGTCTGTGTGATCAACCACCCACCATATTTACCAGATTTTTAGAAGAGCCTGCGATACGGATATTGGACTGGCTGGCGAGATCTCCAGATTTGTCTCCCATAGAAAATGCATAGGATAGCATTGGCCGAAGTCTTAAGCAATTGCCATAAGAAGAGAATATTATCTGGTTCATGTCTCTCAGAATTATTCATACCTCGCAGATATTTACAATATCCATTGTTAGTCTTCTCATTAATAAATTTTTATTTCATTTTAAAATATTTTCTGGGAGAGATAGAGCGGGAACATTTCAAAATACTCCGGTAATTTTAAAATAAATTATAATATCCGATTAATGTGCTTTAAAATACATATGATGCAGGGTTTTGTTGTCGTGAACATAACTGAAAAAACAAACACACTATTGAGGCTTTTCCTTTTTGTTTGTTTAACTGTTTAATACAACTAAGGATAATGTTCATTACTATGAACTAAATAGTTTTCGAAATCATATAGCAGTATTTTTTATTTCTTTTAATTTAGGACTGTTTGTTTTCTTTTATTTAGAAATATAATCTTTTTTTAAATTGACTTGTTTTTAACACAATATGGTTTATGTTTCCCATATTTTTCTTTTCTAACATGAAGCCCTTGATTTTAAATGGATTAAATGATTTGAAAGGCAAACAGATGTTACTGTAACTACAGAGTGAATCTTTTGAAAATATACTGAAAATTAATTTGATGACTGTGACGTGTTTCCGTAGAGTACGTCACGAATTGTCTTAGTTTCATTCGAGCTTCACTTCGAGCTAAAATTTAATGAAACTAAACTTTAGCTATAGCTCGTTCAACATTAAAACCGTTGCATTTCATTAAGCATGTGATCAACATTTCGGTTGCCCTGTTGCGAAATTACAATTAAACATAACCTTACTTTAGCAAATCATTTTTACAATTTAATTTTAATAACAATTAAAAAATCAACTCTAAATTAAATGTAAATTACAAACTAACTACAAAATTAGAAATAAATGTTGAAAGTCTTGCGAGTGTCTTCCATTCAGTAGCTCTAAATAGATTCAGCATATGTAAAATGCTTCATTCATAAACCATGTGCATTTTTTATATTTGAATGGTTATAAAACTAAAAAGATTATATAATCACCAATGACATTTATTGATATATAATATGCAAGTGTAAAATAGAAAAAAACAATGAAATATCTGCATGAACTTATATTTTCATTAATATAATCATTTATTTTCAATCAAGTGTATGGTCTTTGTCATACCATTTCTTTATTTTATTTTTTGTAAGCTTGCTTTTTTTTCTTGATCAAAGCTATTTTTCTTTCCTTTATATAACTTTATATAATTTTTGATATAGTTTATATAAAAAATCTCAAAAAGTTTTAGGACAACATTGGGAAGCTCCATAAGTCCTCGTCTTGGATCATTTTTTTTCCATTTAAAACCTACTTCTTTCAATATGTTGCACAATGACATACGGCATGCATCAAACAGTTGTTCCTCATTTAATTGCGCATGTAAGGAATTGAAAGTTAGAAAATGAAAATTCCTGTCCTGAAAATGAAAATTAGACTCTGAGTGCCTACGTATGAACTACATATGCGTTTAAAAACAGTCTTTTCTGCAATTAAATTAGCAAATATTAATATCTAAAAGTTTCCATCATATTTAAAATTGTATTGCTTATTTATTTAAAATGAATTTCCATGAAGTATCAACTAGCTCAGTTAACTTTTTTTCTGCAATTCTTAGGTTACAAATACGTATTGTGTTCATACACGGTATAAATGGTGTCTCGAATAGAACTTGTATCCAAAGTTGCAGTATTGGTAACCCTTTTAGTAAAACTACGGTTTCTAGATGATTTTAAAACTCCATTGTTTCTCACTTTTTGTGAAATAGTACTAACAGTGCATATACTCAACCTTAAGGCTGCTGCAACACGCAAAAAAAATTATTCTACTTTTTATAATATATATGACTTGAACTAAACATATTCAATTATTAGCGGTTAACTTAATACACCTCTCTAACAGCCGCCGCAATAGTGTATAAAGGTATATATAATAATGTATCAGAGATGCTACAAACTCTTGACAACGACTATTTAAACTTTGACTTTGACAATTATAACACTGTGGTAGTTCTTAAAAGAACTGTTTTCGATCGTAATGTTAAAAACGAAAGTTAAACGTTCAGATACAAATGGGATAACCTCCAAACGTGTCAATAAATATCAACAAGAAAAATACTCTAAACTCTACAACGTCGCATATGCTGCCAACCGAATCCAGCTCTAAATTTGAAATTTATTAAATACATCCCATTTGATTATTTTATTATTTAATTTATGTAGTGGTATTTCGCTGTTCATGAATAGCGTCATCAATGACGTGCAACGGTTTTAGTTTAGTACATGCTGTACATAGCTATTTCTAGTGGTACCATTTTTTGATCGGGATAAGCGTTAGAAAGGTACACTCTTCACTAACGTTCTGACAAAATTTCATGACATTCGGATAATTAGAAGCCCAGTTATTGCGCTTAAAGTGTCAGTGTGTCAGTGTCATACCATCGGTCGAAAATGAACATCGAACAAAGAGCGAATATTAAGTTTAGTTTTAAAATTGGTAAAACATTAACCGAAACGTTTGAATTAATGAAACAAGTGTTTGGATAAGTGTTAGGTGAGGATTGTGAAGATCTCGTGGCAGAGTCCTCGATTGGTTTAAACGATTCAAATAAGGTCTTAAGGACATCCTGGATCGAAAAATTCCGTGGTTGGATATTACTCAAAGTAATATTGAAATTGTGTGTGAATTTATAAAAAATCAGCCAAAATTTTCGTTGAGATACATGGAAATGGAATTAAACATGTGCAAAGATTCAATTCATTGCATTTTGGCCGATAATTTAGGATTTACTAAGGTTTGTACACGCTTTGTTTAAGACCATCAAGACCATCTTGATGTTATTATAACATCTGTTGTTGTGTATTCATCGTGTGCGGCCACAATACCGTCAACAAGGCAGCTGGCGCTTATCGCTTGATAAGCCGCTGTCCCAGCGCTCGACGCTCATCCCTGATTTTTTGAAAAATATATACAAAATGGATGTACATATACAAAAATAGCATCAATCATTCACCATATTCGCCTGATTTGGCTCCCTGCGACTTCTACCTCTTCGAAAAACTTCATTTGTCGATGAACTGCGTTATACCCACATTGAAACTAAAACATCTAAAAGGCGTTGACCACCATCCTAAAGGACATATTCGTCAACCTAATTGACTATGCAAAACGTTGTATTGAGGCGCAGGGAGACTGTTTTGAATAAAAATAATGATTTTTAGCGAAAAAATATTTATTTGTATTTTTTTTGAATAACCTGTTTTCCGTGAGACGCGCCTTCGTTTGACGCAAATCGATTAATTTTTCAACGTTTTCTCTCTTTAGCTCCATACAGTTCGCACAACAAATTTTCAGCTTTTCTATGGCTTCCAAAAGGCACGACTTGTGGCTTGGCAACATAGTCTTCTGTTTTGTCAGTGGTTTTTTCATTCGCAGCCAGGCTAAGTCTGGAGAATAGGTGACCGGAGGCGAAAAATCGATATATTTCGAGAAACCAAAAGCTCAGAAAATTGTGGGTTGACCCAGGACAATCATTAACCTCGACCACAAGACAGTGTCTCTTTGGAAATGAGACAATGCTGTGCATTTGGTGAGATCAAAAGGGTGTCATGTACAATGAGCTTCTGAAACCAGCTGAAGCAGTTAATATTTTTTTGCTACTGTCAACAAATGATCAATTTGAATCATGTATTGGTCGAAAAGCGACTAGAATAGGTTACAATGCATGGAAAAGTGATTTTGTAGCACGACAATTCCCCATTATCACATCACACAGCGAAAGGGATCAAAGATATCATTTCTGTACTTGGCTGGAAACTTTTGTCTCACCCGCCGCACTCACCAGGCTTGGTCCCTTCGGACTACCACTTGTTTTCATCGATATCCAGGCACTTTCCATGAAATACTTCAACAAATAGGGAGATCGAAAAATGGCTTGATGACTGGATAACCTCAAAAGATGTACGGTTTTTCTGGGACGGCATCCACAAATTGCGAGAGAGATGGGAACAATGTGTAGTTAGCGATAGCGCATCTCCCAAAGTAAACATGTGTTTTTTATACATTAAGAATCATAAACAGCTATACCTTCTAATCTATTGAAAGTGGGAAACCAAAGCCACTGGAGGATAAAAAAATATAGGTATTACCTATCAAATAATTGCATTTTCTTAAATTTTAAATATCTTTTAATAAGCTTTATATAAAAGTATACTTTACGTTTAGTATATTTCATTTTACTCGATGCTATTTGTTAGTAGCACATATTTAATGTTTAGATATAAAATAAGTTTTTTGATAATTCAGGAAATAAGTAGTGTGATACCTTCAGTCTTTGGAAAATTTACTTTTAATGGTATCTTTTGAATAGGTGATCATTATTTTTTTACTTTTATCGCAATGTTCGCACTTTCTATCTCTCCAACAAGGATTACGAACACAATCATCTGACGAAGGCTACAATTTAGACTTTTCGTTAAATTGGGAAAGCGGGCTGTCGGCAAATTAACGTCAATTAGAAAACGCCACAATTAAGCGATCAACCGAATGAAACGTACACAATTATAATTCAGACATCTCTTTCTCTCGCTCTCTTGCTCTCTCGCGGTTGTGTTCGCGTGTATTCACGGCTTTTCCATAGTGGATCCTCAAGGCTGTTTATATTTCTTTGACGTGACGTTTCGTTTACTCGTCGGGTTGAAAATAGCAGCGGCACTAAAATAAAAAGTAAAAAAAAATAGGGATGACGTGAATAAAAAGCATTTGACGACTGAATATTTTAAATGCGTTAGAATTTTACCGAACGTTTTTATGTTGCTACATTGAAGAAAATTATTTCTAGCTGAACTTAATTTATCAAATACATGCAGTAGGTTTTAAAAAATATGGTTATTGTTATGTATGTCGTTGAATTAATTTGGCGTAATTTCTGTTTAAATTGTGTCTCTACCTTACCAATTACACTTTGACGGTTGTCCTTTGACTTCTAGTCCTAATCATCAATCAGCCAGTGTCTAGTCATGCTGGATGGGAGCCTCTTCGACATGTTTCCAACCCACGTGGTTCTGAGCTTTCCTCTGCCATTCGTATCCATTAGACTTGATGATGTTATTAGTCTATCCTGTTTTCGATCCTCTTCGCGAACGTTTGTTATCTAGCCATATCCACTTCAAGATTGATTGGTCTACCTGTCCTCACATCACCTCGCTTATGACCTGCCCACCTCCAATTCAACTGCTTTACCCTTCGAATGATATCACATACAAAACTTCGGGTAGTGCAGAGGGGAATGGGACAGAAAGCTTTGTAAATGGATCAGCGAATAAACGAATATACGAGGATTGTACGATAAGTATCTGGCCATGGCAAGAAAGAACATTTTTAAGTGTAAAATTTATTTTATTTTTCAACGTAATCATCTTCCAGTTCGATACACTTAGTCCAACGTTTTTCTATTATATATAATATATAGTTGTTCTATTTAAATATAAAAGTTGTCCTATTTAAATGGTTGCCATTTACAAACTATACCACGCAGCGACTTGACAGTTTGACAGTATTGTTGTGGAAGGTTATGTTTACGAAAAATATTACTTTTTAAATACTAGAAGCGCCATCTCTGACCTAGACCAGGTACTTATCATACAACCCTCGTATTCATATATACACAGTGAGTGACTCATGGAAAGGTGATAACTATTATCGCGGTATCTTTTTATTAGATATATCTGAGAAATTGCTTATGAGTATTTTAATAGAAGGACTAAAAGTTAATACACGATTTAAATGCAGCCAAAGGTGGATTTATACTAGGAAGAAACTGAGAGAACAACAAAAAACGAATGAGATCTTTGATTTATCAATCTATAAACATTTTCGAAATATGTATGGGAGATTTTAAGTAAAATGAATAGAAACGACTAAAAAAATGTGTACGATAAATCTGTATATGAAAACATAATTTATGTAGAACTGAAAGCACTGTATCTCGGAGATTTATAGTAACTTCTGGAGTGAGACAAGGAGGTGCGCTGAGCCCATACCTGTTCAACATCGTAAAAATAATGTACTACCAAATTAGGAACACAACCTGGGAATATTTCAAGGTAAAAAATATTAATAAATCACCTAGCCTTTGCAGATGACCTAGTTTTAAGTGTGAATAAAAAAAGACTTGCAGTATGATTTGCATGTCGTGAATGAGAAATTAAGTAAATAATAATTAGATATTAGTCAGATTAAAAGTAAAATAATGGTAGTATTAAGGAAATAAATTCAAATACATGCGGATAATTATTATAAAGTATAAAATCATGAAAGAAAACTACACCCCTGCTCAAATTAATGTGTAGAGCTTTTTTAACACGCTTTTATTAGCTTCGCCTGTATCTATCTATGTAACGGAATCTTTGAACGTCCTTCTCACCCACGTCAAAACGTCAGATAAATTGAAACTTTGCACACATATCAAGGACCGATGACAATACAATAATATAATAAGTTCGTCCCATTATCCTGAACAGGATCGTCTTGTCAAGGATTTGCTTTCGGAGAGGGAGTCTGAGACACGATTACAACGCCCAAGGAAGGCAGTAGGTGCGCAAATTACTCCCGTCACGGGTAGGTAGTGACGAAAAATAAATAATAGTTTACAAAACTAAAAAAATACGCTTTTTTAGCAGATCGAACTAAAAAATGAAAAATATATTATAGTTTAAGAAAAACTTTAAAAAACACGCTTTAATGGTAAACCGAACTAAAAAGTAAAAAATTATTTTTAGTATAAGAATAAAGAGATGAACGAGAAAATGAATGTATCATTGCAAAAAAGCGTGGGGAGCTTTGTACCATATTTTCATACTAACTCTACTTAATGAAACGGTACTGATAGAATATTCATAACAACTGATATCGAGCACCCCATGCTCTTTTCAAAATGGCACATTAATTTTCTCGTTCATCACTTTATTTTTATACTAAAAATTATTTTTTACTTTTTAGTTCGGTTTACCATTAAAGCGTGCTTTTTATTTTTTTTTAAATATAATTTATTTCATTCTCTTCTATAAAACAATTGAATGTAATTAATAGGTATTAATGTAATTAATATGTTGAGTCAACATACAAAGTTAAATATAAAAAGCAAGCTGCATTACTTTGATTTATTAATTTATATACGAGGTATATTTTTTAAATAAGGTCCGTTTTTTAGTAAGAAGAAAAATAGTTCAAATATCATTAAATTTATTTAAATATCATAATTTATAATCATTAAATAATTTAATTATCATTAAATATCATAATTTCAATTTTTGTTTAAACATTTGTTATGCCGCCCAACAAGTTTTTGAATTCCGACGTCAAAGAAATCTGCCGCCTGTGAAGAAGCCCAATCCATGACTGCAGTTTTATCTCCTTCGTCATCGTTGAACCGTTGACTACCAACTTTGAAATCGTTAATCGTCCGTTCTCTCGAATTTTGTTGTCCATATCACGAACCAAACTCTTGTCCCACCCACCGTAATCATCAGACTTGGCCCCTTCTCACTATGTTTGACCCGATGTTTTCATCGGTATCTCACGCATTTTCCATGAAACACTTAAACAATGACGGAGATATCGAAAACTGGTTTGATGACTGGACCACCTCAAAAATATACGGTTTTTCTTGGAGAGCATTCACAAATTGCTAAAGAGATGGGGAAAATGGCACATACATGGATTAAACCATGTATTACCTTTCTCCGAAATTAAACGTGTTTTTTTATTTTAAGAAAAAAATGAGAATTATCAACCGCCACACCTGGTAACTGTATTCATTATCTGTGCCGTCCTTTGAAAAATGTTTTTCAATTGTAAATACAATTTTGGTCCAAATCGGTTCTTCTAACGACAGCCATTCTCGAGGTTTTTTTTAATCAAAACAGTTCTTTAACTCTTAGCAACAGGAATTATTTTGGAAAGTTTTACACCTACTTCAGGAGGACATATTCGTTAGTTCTTGAAGATGCATTCTTCTTCTCTCTTCGCCTTCTCTGGCCAAATTATGAAACTTTTTTTTAAACAAAGATAATAACTAACTTTGTTTAAAGGAAAAGCAATTAATCGATTTACCATAAACATCTAATGATTATGGAGGTAACTCAATGGCTTTAATTAGAAATATTGTAGGTAGATCAATCTTAGAATTTTCGATTTTTCAAAAAGAACATGATAAAAACAAATTAATTCGAGGACTAGACAAGATTTTGAAAAAAGTGGACATTAACATGAAAAATCGAGGATTTACGAAATTAGTTGTCAAGATTGTGATCGAAGATAAGTTGGGCAAGCTAAAAGATCCATATTAACCAGATATAAAGAATATATTACCAACATTAGATATGGGAGAAATGAGAAATATTGTGTTATCCAACATGCATTCGAGCATGATGAATATTAGTAAGTTAATAATTGTTAAAAGTGTAAATAATAATAGACTTTGGATGAATATGAAAGCATTTAAAGAGTTAAATGCAATAAAACTATGAACCGGGATAAATAACCTATTCCATTGAGTCAACTTTGTGAATTATTAATGTAACGTTTGGTTAATTTCACTGATCATGATTTTACACGCTTCAGTAGGTACCGTTGTCCTAAATTGAACATTGTTTAGTTTTAGAAGAAGATTGATCATCTTCTGATGATGCTAACATGGGTTAGCGCAACGGGCGTCGTAAAGTTTAAAATAAATAATTCGGTGTTTAGTGATAAATTTATGTGAGTTTAGTTTAAAGATAGACAGCACAATAAATACGTCGAAGTGGTCCGATCACATGTCTAGAATGTAAACTGTTAAAGGTCACGAAGTAAACGTTTTGAAAATTGGGGAAACTAAAAGAAAAGTTAGAGACCGAGCGAAATTAAATGATTAAAGGATGAATGAAGATGATATTTAAAACAAAGAGGATTGATATGGAGAAATAACGAAGAACCGATGACCGTGGTTTGAAACCCACGTTAAGATATAGGTCCACTCGTTAAATAACGCCTAGAGCGTTGAAGCGTCTCTAACTTAAATAAACAAATAAAAATTGTACATTAAGAACCAGATAGAGAAATATTACAAGAAGGAATTAATTAGTAAAAAAGTTTAACTCAACACTAACAAATTCTACTGTAATCTATCATGTATTAATTTTTCTATTCTATTTCAGGTAAGCTGGGATTTGTTTTATACTACAGAGCTCTGCCTTAAAGGTAAGAACAAATATCCATCATGTCTAGATTGCAGAGAAAATAATGTCGATATAAAGTGGTTTTTAATTATAGTTGAAGAAACGTAAATGTGGTTAGTTAAGAAACGTAAAACGTTTTTGTGGTATTAGAAACATCATCATCATTTTCTTGAGTGATTTGTCACAGTTATGTAATGGATAAAATATTACATATCACTTTAAATTGGTAATTAATTTGTTAAAGTTTCAAAACTTATACTACTTTGTTACAATTAATTATTTCAAAAATTTTAAAAATATATATAAATAATAAATTAAGCGCCCTAAAACGTACTATTCTACTATACAGGATGTTAATGAAATACCGTGGCAGAATTTTTTTTGCAAATTCTAAGCCACAAAATAACACAAAAATGTCATACGAACATGATCCCGCACATTTTTCGTGTTCGAGATACAGGGGGTTGAAGATTCAATTTTTTTAATTTTTAAATTTATATTTTCCGCATAAAGAAAGGTATTGTAATCAAATTTAATACACATTTTGAGCCTTCTGGTGGCCATAATCTGACAGTCCTACAAGCAGCCATTGGCGGTCGCTTCAAAATAAATGAGGTGGTAAAAACTTTACTTCTCTAGGAAGACTTGAAAAATCACCTGGATCAGTTCTTTAGCCATAAATCTCAGATCTTCTATGAGTACAGGATTATGCAGCTACCGGAGAGATGAGGAAAGGCCATGGAACAGCACGGCACATACTGTATGGATTAAATGTAATTTTTGGTCATTTTTTCTTCTATTTTTCTTAAAAAATCTTGCATCAAGTCAATATTTAAAAAACGACAGACCGAAGTAATAACTAAATTAAGATCATATTTGTATATTATCCGAAATATAAAGTTATTTATAAATGTCATTAATATTTTAACACTTCTATTTTTTGTTAGATTATTAGCGATAGATATTAATAGATTAAAGTGTTACATCCTTCAACAGAGGTCGCCATAAAATGATTTATCGTTTTATCCTAATAAAAATTATGAAAACATACAATGAATATGCAGTGTAGTTTTATAAACATTTTTTGATATAAAAATAAATGTTCGCTATTATTATACATAATGGATTAATTATTTTTAATAGGTTTAGTATGGCTGTCTTCACCTTTTATAACTAAAAGTAATAGACAGATACTAAATCTGTTGAGTATGAATTAAGTTGTTCTAAAGACGATGATATCTACGAAAGCATCAAGAAATATTTATGTCGAAAAACAATAAAAAAACAAAACTTACGACTTTCATAGTAATCTTTAACTATTACTAGACAGTTTTTATTATACGCAAAGATTAATGACACCTTATTGCGTCAGTGTGACCAATGACTGAAAATCATCTGGTTTAACATTTACAAGTTTTACAAAAGAAATAATCTATTGTATAATAAGAACTTAATAGTGGTATGATGAATGAAATTTTTTTGTGGCATTGTAAAACAAAGAACCTTTTGGTGAAAGGTATTTAATTAACATCACGCGATTTACATTATTAATATACATTCTGGTTGTGTAAAATAAAATTTGGATGTAAAATTATGAGGAAATAAGTCTGAGTTTTTAAGCAAAGAAGATTGAGATGTATTAAAGACATACATTAGCTTAAATCATCGATATTTGTGGAATATTTTTGTTTTTAAACTATATTTCGAAAAAATCATATTATATTTTTTTAAAAATGCATTATTACTACTAGACCTAAAGCTCATTGCAAAGTACCATTCCTGGTCTCATTCTCTCATTCAGTAATATTGTTATAAATAGTAATATTCTTCGAATGCAGTTTTGAGAGCTGTCGCAATAGGATTTTTTTTCCACGAAGAAAATGTAGCATAGATCTGAAAAAAAATGATAATCTGATAGTGCAGCTTCAGAAGGATTCAGTAGGTGGGGAAGTACTTCCAAGCCTAATTTTTTGATTTTTTCTTGGGCAACTGTGGCACTATAAAGTCTTGCATTTTCATGCTGTAGAATGCCACTTTTTCAATTAACCAGTCTTGGAGGCCTGCTTTAGATGCCTTTGCTTTGATTTTGAATCAAAGCCATGTTAGTCTACCAAGCTGAGCACAATAATGTCACTGACCAACAATTTTTTTTTTTGAATGTTGAGAAACAATTTGAAACTCACAATCACATCAACAGTAATTATGTTTATAACCTATAAACAGCTGGAGAACGTTGTATTTTGTCAATTGACAGGTGGAATAACTTCCGAAAACAAAATTTCTCCGAAACTGAAAATGTAGACTATAACGAGTCTTTTTATCGTCATTTTTATGGTGATTTTTGATTTCAGTAGATAGAAATACATAAGAATCAGCTATTTTTAAGCCCGAAACATTTATATTGTTGGAGTGTATTTAGTAGTTATAGGACATTACGATTCAGAACCTCATCAACCTCAGTAAATAATTCCTGTAATATCCCACCATACTGACAGTGACATTTTTTAGGGTGAAGACCTGGTTTTGGAGTGGGTTAAAGGTGGTTGTCTTGGTGTTAATCATTGTTTTTTCTTATGTGGATTGCTGTATAGAATCCACTTTTGGTCTACAGTGACAAATTTCAGTAAAACTATCTCTACCTAACCTGGATAAAAATACACTATAGATGGTTATACGTTGCATTTTGTTTTCAATTGTATTTTGATATGACATCGCGTTCCTTCTCTTTATATTTTGTTCAGTTGTTTTAAACACCGTTGTATTGTGAATCATGAAATTTAGGCTTTACAGTTAATTTCTAAATGGTTTGTTTGGGATTAGCTTTAATTTCTGCCAACAACAGATCCTTATAAATATCACAACTCTGGAACAGCTCTTCCAGATTTTTTACCTTCAGAAAAATTTAAATTATCATTGACATGTTCTGCTGTTTCAAGCCACAAGGTTTAATAATATTATTAACATAAAGCACCAAATATCTAATATGGAACTTATTCACACATTGGTCATCTATTCCTATAGAGCTCATCAATTTTTTTTTAATTTAGGAATAAGCACACTCAAGATCCATATATTTAAAGTAGAATGTAGAAGTTATGTTATATTACGTTAAATTATTATCAGTAGATGGCAATGTTTTTAAAATTTGAAAAACATTTGATTCAATATTTTAGATGAAAAGAACAACAGAACGGACATTATTGTCTAGCCAAATTATACTAAAAATTAACACAAAATGAAACTTCTACGTAAAGCTAGTTAAAATCCATTTAATATAACACTCTCTATTGACATAAATTATGGACCAACCGGAAACTACAACCAGATATCAACACATAATTCGTTCGGTTTCTTAGTCTATTATGTCAACATACTGCCACAGGAGACGAGAAAAACTCGCTTTGTTTGTTTATTTAACTATCTCAAAACGGTTAAAAAACTAAAAAACCGAAAACAGATCAAAATTAATCATAAATATTTTATACACCACCAGTTGAAAACGTAACGTAAACATTCGAGGAAGTTCTAAGGCGTCTGGGTAAAAATGACTATCGTCTATAATTTCCGCTCGTACCGGATAAAACTGTCAACTTTCTTATTTTAAAGAAAACAATCGTAATTATTTCAACGCTGGTGATAAACAGAGAAGGAAAATAAGGTTTGTTAATTATTTTTGAAAATTCAGTAATGAAAAAACTGGAAAGTAAGAAATAAAAACGTGTATTTAAATGAGGTAACCGACACTTAAAAATTCATATTAAGTAAAAGAACTAAGTAAGGCACATGTCTAAATTTTCACTATATTCGAAGGTAGTATGACAATTGTTTGAACACACAGTGCTTTTTTCAAATACGAAACTACAATATAACTGCAGCTACAGTTGTAGTTAAAAGTAGTTCTTTAAGAAAACTACATGTGTGTCGAAACAATTGGGATACAATTTTTCAAATAAAGTGGAAATTTAGACAGGTCTCAGTTCTTTTATTTAAATAAAAATATGGTTTATTAAGAAAATTGAATAGATTTAGTCTATTGTCATTATAACTTATTGCTTTACATCATCAATAGTTTAAATAAAAAATAATAATAAATAAAACTAATGATTGAGGTACATAGAATGAAATATGTGCAATAACAATGCAAACATATTCAAAGACAGATTTATTCTAAAAGTCAAAACCCAATTCTAAAATAAAACAATTTCCTTTCTAACCTAATAGGTTGTCATACTTATGGGTTAGGTTTGGTAACTTCAATTTTAAAAAAATTGCCATCTACTGACAATAATTTAACTTAATTTAACATAACCTATATTTTAGTCAAATATATTGATGTTTAGGCTGGTGACAGACAAAGTGACATCGGTGGCGCGACCTAGGATGCGCGACCCATTGATCAAGATAGTTTAAATTAGGCGTTCAATGGGGTAGCGCCATCCAACAAGTGGTTCAATCTGGTCGATTATAGGGCACTCTACTGTGGCCTAGTAGGTGGCCGCCAGGCAGTTGGTTATGGTTTTCTAATCAGCCTGTCATTCGTTGTCCTAGGAAACGGGTATTTGAATGGAATCGCTTGATTTTTGTATATATTATATCAAGTAAATATATCTGATATACTTCTCTTATATTTCTTTCCATTCACAAGGTGGAGGTAGGTTAGCTGGTAACCCATCGACTTCCATATTTCAACTGTGTTACCGGCGCCGCGGGTGATGCTTCCTAGGTCGCGAATCAAGTGAGGTCAAAATTAAGTGGTTTATCCTAGGTCACGCCACTCAGGTCGCCTCGTTTGACACTAGCTTTAGTGTGCTTACTGTACATTTTGAAAAACATTAGATAAATCTTATCAGAATAGAAGAGCAAAGCGTAGATATGTTCTATTTTAGATATTTGTTGTTTTCTGAGTTTCAAATCCATAACAATGCCACTATTGCCATTGATGTTGTTTATCCTGATGCCTTGGGTAACAGAACACGTCAACTTTGGTTTAAATAATGTTTTGTTTTTTGTTGCAAGTTTGATAAAGATCTTTTGTTGGGTGCAAGTGAAGCTGATCTGAAACAAGCTATCCAGAAAGTAACCACAAAGCTTAAAACTTTATGATACACAATCCTACGGTGTATAAAACAAATAAATAAAGTGCAAAATAGTAGAGACGTTAATGCCATATCAATTTCCAGATGAAAAAAGTTCAGCCTGTAACCATCTGTAGTACTTTTGTTCAGGTTAGGCAGATATCTTTTTCTTCTACAAATTATTACTGTATATGAAAAGTGAATGTTATATAGCAATCCACATAAGAAAACACAGATCTTAACACCAGGATAATCACCTTTGGACAACCACCAGGTCTTCACACTAAAAAGTATTACTGTCGGTATGAAGGGATTTGACAGGAATTATTCACTATAAAGTTTTGAATGCCAATGAAGCTATAAGTGCTGAATATTATTGTACTCAGCTTGATATAGTAAACATGGCTTTGGTTCAAAAACATCTAAGACTGATTAATTGAAAAGGTGATATTCTGCTGCATGAGAATGCAAGACTTTAGTGCCAGAATTACCCATGAAAATATCAAAGAGTTTGCCTGTCTAATATCAAAATCAGCCTCATTTTGCAAAAAGGGAATAGAAATTTTATCAAAGAGATGGGCGAAGTTTGTCAATTATGGTGCAGATTACATTGTGGATTAACCCGTATTAACTATTAAATAAAATATAGTTATGTACAGAATGATAAAGAACATTACTAAAAAAACAACTGCATTCTTGAATAACTGCTTGTTGAACATTTCTTATATGAAAAATTGCAAAATAAATTAAAGGCGAGAAAACCTTACAAAAATCTGCAGATGTTCTATAAGGATAATCCGCAATCGCC
Source organism: Cosmopolites sordidus (assembly GCA_031761425.1). Taxonomy (NCBI): domain Eukaryota; kingdom Metazoa; phylum Arthropoda; class Insecta; order Coleoptera; family Curculionidae; genus Cosmopolites; species Cosmopolites sordidus. Next base: position 11,101 of record JARFXV010000426.1, on the reverse strand, counting down.
AAGCACATTTACTTCGAGTTAAATCCCAATGCGACTGCGACTGCGAGTTATTTAGCGCCATAGACTATTCGTTTCAGCAAATTTCACTGCACTATTTTAATTTAATGGGAAGAAAATGCTAAACTAGGGTCTCGGCTACGGTTTGACCCGCCGCCTATTAATTATAATTAACTATGAACGAGCAGGAGATTGGCCTGATGGGCAAACTTTCACAAAGATTTATAGCGGCCTAAAGATTTTTCCTATTGGAACGCAGAGGTAAAGTTAGTCGTGAAATAGCCAACTTTCCTGATATTAATTATAATTTTTGTTTTGTTCTAGTCGAAAAGTAATACAGCGAATGTTTGACATTTTAGGACATTATTAAATAATTTTGATATATCTATTGAGATTTTTTTGTAAATATATATAACTGGGATGTTTTGCCCCATCCACCTTATTTACCAGACGTCTTACCCTCGAACTACCATTTATTCTGAGGAGAGGTGAAAAACAATCTGTTGACATTTTTTGCTAATATAGTAATTATGGACCTATCACTATATTGCCAAAAACTGGTAAGTAAATATACTAAGTGACATAGAAAAAGGAACACCAAGAAATAATGATAAAATTTTAAAAACTATTTTATACATTTATTGTTATTGTTAAACAATATAACTGATTAAATTGTGAAGCTCTAATTACTACGAGTTAGGGAGCTACAATCTGTAATGGGTGGATCGACTTCCATTTTGTATACATTCATGGAGGCGCCTAAGTTTCCTCAAGAGTTTCCTCTTGAGGTGTAGTGTCCCATGCTACTTGAATTTCATCCCGTAGTGATTTCAACGTCTGTGGATGGTGTGGCAATATTAATAATGTTCCACATATAATATCCCACACATGCTCTATTGTAGAAATATCCGGTGATCTCGATGGCCAAAACAGTAAAATTAATTTGGGTTCTTCAAAATTACGTAAAGTAACACGTTCAACGTGTGAGCGTGCATTATCCTTCTGAAAAAGTGGATTAAGAAGTGTTCGAATGTTGGGTAACAAATGTGAGTCTACAATTTATTGTAGACACTACACATACTGTGTCTACACACTACCTCGGGCACAAACTAAAGGTGACCTACTACCGTGCGATGGCACCCCAAACCATAACACCCACTGTGCGATGTACGTGCCTCTCCGGGAAGAACTCCAGATTTCGTCATTCTCCGCGATCTCTTCTTACACGAACACGATTCCATTCCGCATACCACTGATTCCATTCTCTACATCACTCCAGCGGCCGACTCCGATGTTCCGCCGTTAAAGGTAAAGTCAGATATGGTCTGTAAGAAACGAACCCAAAAGATCTGATTCTGCGGTAGATTGTTCGCATTCGAATAAATCTTTTATGCTCTTCATATTACTGATTAGCAATTGACCTTAATGAAAAACGGTCTCTTATGGCCAAAAAATACATTTTTGATATTCCTTCTGATATTCCTTCTCTAAGAACTGGCGAAAATTTGCACGTCTTCGCACTCTAGGCATGATCATTTTTTTAAATCAATTAAATTGCACTAAAACAAATCACTATCAAATCGTAAAAGTTACTCAAATGATGTATCTTTAGAAAAAATGAAAATGTTAAAAACTTTTTTGTACGAACAAGTGCTTCGTTGCTATGGCTGAAATTTTGATCATTTATTTTATTTCTAAGGTCACTGGAAACAAGTATACAAAATATAATTACTGTCCTGTTGGAACCGCATCTCCCCTAGATCAATACCATTCAAATTCGGAATTAAATAATCATTGATCATCACTCTGTAATGATCCCCATTAACGGTAACGTGCTTTCCAGCTTGATTTTGAAAGAAATACGGCAATGATGCTATCGCCGTACAATCCGCATCATACAGTGGATTTTTTTGGATACGAGGATACTTGTTCCATCATTTGCGGATTATTTTCACTCCAAATGTGGCAATTTTGTTTATTAACGTAACCATTTAGTTAAAAATGAATTTCGTCGCTGAACACAATTTTGCGGTAAAATTCTGGGTCAAGTTGCAATTGATTTTGAGCCTATTCACCGAACCTACGATGCAAATGACGGTCTTGCGGCTTGAGTTCGTGGACAAGCTGGATCTTGTAAGGCACCAAACCAAGATCCTTAGGCAAAAGTTTCCACCTAGTTGAATAACAAAGCCCAACATCTTGCCAACGGCGACGAATTGATAAATTTGGATCTTCTTCAACACTGCATCGCAACAGCGACGATATTTTCGTCAGAACGTACAGTTTTTTTTGTCTTGTTATTGTTTTAATGTCGAGCAACGCAAAATGCGTTCGGAATTTGTCGATAATTCGTCAAATACATCGCTCTGTGGGGCGATTATGTGCACTATAAAATTCACGATGTGCTCGATGTGTAAATTTGGCGCAGAGAATGAAAATAATAAATAAAGTTTTAATAATAAATTTCGACAATTTGCCAGCGTTGCTCTGATCTTACCAGTTTCATGATGCTTTTCCAGACTATACTGACTTAATAATTTTGACATTAGCGGCGCGCAAACTCGCAGTCCCTTTGACAGCAGCCCCTATCGGAAGTTTGGACACATTAATAAAATCACTCGTTATTTATGTTTCTTTTTTTCTTAACAAATTCCGTACGAACTTTACGTATCTTGTATACAAACAAAGGAATATTTTTTTGTTATTGCAAAAAATATGGCTAAACAAATTTCTTAAAAAATGCATCTTTTTCATATGGTACTAAGCTAAGCAGTATTGTTGCAGTTCTTTTATTTGTAATAAAAACATCTACTTGTTATTGCTATCGAAGGATCTTTAGATGATTATGGATTGTTTGTAATGGACTTCTATTGTTCTTGTCAACTACGACTTTTTCGGCAGATATTAAAAACATACCAATAAGATCTACTAAAAAGTAGATCCATTTTACTTGATCCTAAAGGAAATAATAAGACATAAGTATAGGTTTATTTCATCTGAAGTTATTACAAATATCAGAAATCTGTTTTAAATGAAATGGTCTTAGAAATAAGGAGAAAATATTTACTAAAGGTTTACGACTTAATTTTTTTTTTGTTTAAATTTAAACAAAATATGTAATTCAATTCTTTTATTGCAACCTTCGGTGTGGAGCACTAAACTCGAAGAGATTTACTAAACACCAAATCACTTTTTTGGCCTTCTCGACGCGTGGTTTGCTAACCATGTTAGGATCATCAGGAGATAGTTTAATCTCCTTTAATCTAAGATTAAACTCACGCTGCTCCTGGTTTAACCTCCTTAAGACTAAATCATCTCCTGATGTTTAGTGGTAAATCTCTTCGAGTTTAAAATTTGTAATGTTGTCTCTTTTTTCCTATTAAAAAATGTTCTATTAGAATATAAGTAATTTGAAATAGTTATCTATGTTTTCAAGAAAGTCTGTATTTCATACCCTTAATTCATTCGATGTTAAAGATTTGCACTGTATATTTTTAGAAGACGCAACTTCAATAACATTCCAGCTATTGAACAAGACATCAAGAAAATTTCATTCTATTCATTTATATTTTAATTTAATAATTCCTTTCGAGTACAACGTCATGTCCATTGTCTGTTGTCGATTGGATTTTCTTAATAATCGAATGAAATTTGAGAGGAAAGATGTTGCCATTACGTGAGCCATTTTCGATTTGTTATCGCAATCTTCTTTTTTTTTCTTTGAACACGAAAGTCAAATGGGCGAAAGAAAATAAATTTTGCATAATTTTGAAAATGTATGCAGTAACTTTAATTTTAAATTCAGGTAATTTAATATTATGATGCGTCTACATGGTAGATCTCAATACGTATTGCTAAAAAAATTGTCAGAGAATAATGAACAATGAATACTATAAAATAATAAAATTTACATATGTATATTAATTGATAACGTCAGATATTTCATAACATCTTTATTTATTTATATATATATATATATATATTTTTATGCAACACTTCGAAACTCAAGCCATTAACACCAGTCCGTTGAAACCTACTTGCTGGTTCCGATATGTAGATAGATATCTTCGTCATTTGGCCGCTCGGACCACAATCTTTAAATCTGTTCCTTTCGCAATTGAACAGTATACATCCCCGGGTCCGATTTACAATGGAGACTGAAAATAATTCTGCTCTCCCTTTTCTTGATGTTCTAATATCAAATAGGCCAGATCAAAGCTTCAAAGCACAGTTTTTTCTAACAATATTTTCGATTCCTTTAAGAAACAAAGTTGTCGATTTTTTTGAAACAGTCTAATATATATATATATATATATATATATATATATATATATATATATATATATATATATATATATATATATATATATAGATATATATATATATATATATCTATATATATATATATATATATATATATATATATATATATATATATATATATATATATATATATATATATATATATATATATATATCTATATATATATATATATATATATATATCTATATATATATATATATATATATATATATATATATATATATATATATATATATATATATATTATATATATATACATATTACATACATATATACATATATACATATATATGGATATATTGGATAGCGTTTATTTTCCAAAACTGCGGCACATCGTCTAGGCCTGGAGTTTATAAGATCGCCGAAAACTTTAACCGGATTGGAATACCAGATTTCTTAAACAGTTTCCCATAATTTTTTGGTATTTTATGTATTCCTTAAATTTATACGCGCTTTCAAAATTTTCCAAAAATTTTCTATAGGATTCATTGTTCACGGAGATGGCCAAGAAAAACCAATAATACTTTTGGCGGTGTGTTTCGGATCATTATCGTGCTGGAAGTTCCACTGTAGTGGCATAAGTTCTTCGGCATTATGCAAAATTATATTATGTAAGATGTTTAAGTAAATTTATTTGGTCATGTTTTGTGTTATCCAATGAATTGGATCAACTCCGGCATATGAAAATGAATCTTAAATTTTAATATTGCCACTACCATGTTTGACGCAACCGATAGTATTTTTGGATTCAGATGTCGACCCCTCAACATACTATTCCATCATTACCAAATATATTTATTATAGTTTCGTCGGAAAAAACATTTTTCCAATGTTGTCTATTTAAGTGTGTTTTATTTAAATAGGGAACTTTCCTTGTACTTCTGCCATTATAGCCAAATTGTTGCAAACGTCTCGTAATACTTCTCGTGCTGAATGGTAACTGTAATTTCCGTTTGGCAACCGTCAAAATCAAAAAAGGTTTTTTACACACTTAATTAACGAGAATCTTCTCGATTTAAAGTTTTTCGTTTCCGGCCTCGGAACTCGGGTTTTTGCTATTTGTTTTCTTCTTTTAATACTTTTGAAACAACGCAAGGAGATCTTTTCAAAATTTGACAAATAAATTTATAAGATTTTTTCTATTCCTGTAATTGCAAACTTAGCCGGCGTGCTTCATCAGTACAATGTTTAGTGCGACCCATTGTTTTTAAAATGTTTGTATACACAGACAAGTTACACTAACAACGCCAATCAAACAATCAAAACCAATTTCTGATAAAATGTGAACCAAAGTTATTAATATACTTCAACACTTTTATTTTTTTTGACCACATTATTTTTTAAATGACATTTCTCGAATTTATTTTATTACCAAGACGGTGAATGATAAGAAAAGTAATTTTGTAACAATTGTTACTCGTAACTGTTGTTAGGGTAAGAATTTCACTGGTGCTTTGTACGAGTACTTTTAACACCAATAACTTTTCGAACTACCTCTATACATAAGAGAGGTATTGCGTTTGATGCCGAACGTAACAGATTACTTTCATTTATATAGCGCCTGTAAAAAATCCTCAAAAAGTTCAAGGCGATCCGGTATCTCGATTCACGAGCCGGAACGGTGCATTTCACGATGTTAAACCGTATAATAAACGCGGAAAAAAGACGAAGAAGTAAAAGTCCGATTCTATTTTTCAATTCCTGTCGTTTTGATTCTTTTTTTTTTGTTCTCTTTTACTCTGGCTTTTTCGTTTATTTTCTCGTATCTATGAGGTCTTCCATTCGGCGTGGTATTTTAAACGTTGGCGAAAGACTTTTCGTGGTCGATCTGTGATGGAAGATAGAGAACATCTTGAGAAAAGCTTTTGGATCGGGTCCAAATCAGTGATTTTCGAATATGCTTAAAATTTATGTATTTAGGGATCTCAATGTTTTTTTTTTATTTATGTAGAGTTGGTAAAAGATATTTAGGGAAAAATAAATATCATAAGTAATATTTTCAGCTATATAATAGCTAACAGGAGTCATGGTTATTTCAAAAGACTTTTTGAGTTCTGTCAAACTGCTATACCTATTTTCAGTCGACTCTCGCCCATCTGATGATGCCTTAAACCTCCTAAAAACCGAGAAGTTGACAAAACACTGCTTCCACAGGTGTGTTCAATGTTGCAAACGTCGCACTGTGCCTTGTTTTAAGCCTGAAACAAAACTTGCTAGCACACTACGTTGCTCGAAATTGTTATCACTAATTTTTCAAACGTAGGGGAGAGCAAAAAATTCAAATTAGACCATAAAAATAAAGTCTGGGTTATACAACTGTTACAAATACTTATAGCATGTTTATCGCCGATTCGGGATATTTAATAATTTTTTATTTATTATTAACTGTATTATGTTTATAAATATTTTTCTAGAGAAAAATGGAGCGGAACAATCAACCCCGCTGTAGGGCTGGTTTGGTTCCGTCGTTGGAATCAGTTGTTCCGTTCATATTTTTGATTATATTTAATTAAAATAATTTTATTGGCTAAAATGATTAATTGTATATGTATATATGATTTCTCTATTATTATTCGTTATTAAACTTACTTTATAAGTCTACTAATTTGAGATGTCATCCAGAAAGGTAATTTATAGATTAAGAATGCTCAATCTTGTTAAGTTTATTTTAATAATCTCTCAATCCGAATATCGCCTTACAAAAATATTTTAAATTTTATGTTTAAACTATCTTTTTAATTCCTTTCTGTGGTTTCAACACTGTGGTTGCGCCTACTTCATTCAAGTTCCAGATTCTTGATGGTGTTAATTTAGTGAAAAACTCATTCATATTGTGTCTGTTAAATGCTGAAGCACGGCCAAGACTAGTTCTGGAGTTTGTATGAGTAGAGTGGGGTTTCTTTTCATAAATTCAGTGAACCAGTTAGCTCCGGCTCGTTGATCTTTGTGCCATGAAGTTTGGAATAATGAACTTGGCCGCACATTCGTATGCCAATTTTTGCAACTCTCCAGTCAGAAGACCAAAATAAATTGAGGAACATTTCAAAACATGTTTGTCCGGATTTTCTTCTTGTTCCGAGCTGAATACTAATCTGGGTTTGTAATCCACTGAAGGACCCTCATCAGCGTTAGCTTTTTTTAATATACCGATGTAACGTTGTAGGACAAATATCCAGTTCTCTTGTAACAGTTTTAATTTTTCTGCCTTCATTAATAAGAAGATTCGTTGCTTGATATAACAGTTTTTTGGAAGTTAAACCTTTTTTTGACTTGCATTTGAAATTTGGCATCCTAAAACAATATAAAATATTTATACATTTTTAAGCACAATTAAACTTCAAATCGACTGACCTCGGAACTATCAGCTCCATATTTAATTTTACAACATAAATATATATATATATATATATATATATATATATATATATATATATATATATATATATATATATATATATTCTCACAAAATTATTGAAATAAAATGTAAATTGCTATAGTCAAATTATTCCTAACTATCTTTACTACGGCTACGGCAAGCAACGTGTATATAAGTTCTTAATTAACCGGAATAGACCAAAAAGTTTATGGACAAAAAAAATTACATGCGTGGCAGTTTTGTAGCTCCGTGTATTTATTTACTTTTTCACTGCTATGAAAACACCAAAAATGGTTTCCGCGATAGCGCAGTATCTTATTTTTTCACGACATTCTTCAACCGTGTCGCCATCCCTCTTGTTTTCGAAGTCAATTTCATCGGAACTACTAACCGCGAGAACTTCCAGCCCTGCTGTCTCCGACTAGAAAAATTTCGGTTAAATTGTAGGTTAAATTCGCTCTGAAGACGCATCAGCTGTTGGCCTACCTCCCGTCTAAAGGAGAAGCCAAAGTGTTGCCAAATCGAATGCTACGCCACCGGTTTTATTGCTTTATTTACACACCTCGTATGTATACTGAGTGTTACACATTTTTTCCCACAGTATATTAAAAAGTAAGATACAATCAATTTGTTTCAATAATGTATGCATTTTAGTATAGTTTTTTTTCAGTTTCATGGAAAACGTGTTGCTCTATCGCGGTTTTGTTGTATATGTAAGGAAACAACTGTTATACAAAACACCATTGTACAAAACTAATAATATAATGTTCTAAATATTGACTTAATATTGAGTTAAAGTTTATAAGTTTATAGTGTGAAAATTTAATAATTATTAACAATGGGCATTAATAGACATCATTAATATCAATTCGTGCTTGCCTCATCAATTTGACCGCCTCTGCCTCACCATTCACCATTTAATCTATTGAATAATTGTTGTAGCATTTCAGTCGAGATTTTCTTAGCCACTTATGTTATTGAGATAAGTTTTAAAAATCGTTACTGCAGTAAAAATACATTAAAAGCCAGTGAAACGTTTTCTTCTTCTTCGAAAATTGTCCTTTTTTCTAATACTTTATTGATATATACAGCGACACCAAAATCTGGAAAAAAATGTACGTTTTTTTTGTAAATAAAATTTTATGTCGAAAAGTTAAAAGAGTTAAAAAGTCTTTAATAAGACTGTAAGGGGAATCCTTTAAAATTTAAAGGGTTACCCAATAAGAGTGTCACAGCTTTAAATTGGACATAATGATAACTATAATACAAGTGATAATTCGGTAATTTATATTTTATCTTGAAGAAGAAATAATGGCATTATGCTTTGAAAATAATGTCGTCCAAATGTCCCCCTCGGCTTCATTTAATTTAAGGCACTCCGCCCAATTTTCGATTACTCTTTTACACATATTGCGTGGTATATTTTCAATGGTAACCTGAATGTTTTATTTAAGGTTAATAATTGTTCGGGGTTTATTTCTATAAACGAAAGTTTTATCATAACCCCACAGAAAATCCTGCAGTTATGTCTAGGAGAGATCGTTTTCAGGAGAGATTGTTTTTCCCTTAAGTATGGTTCGTCTTCCAACTTTCAGTTTCCAGACATGGAGATCACCTATACAACAGATTTATGAATTGCAGATAGACCACATTGCTATCTCATACCCAGAACAAAGAGAGATCCAAGTCCACAGGGGCCCGAACATCGACTCAGACCACTACCTAACATGAATCAAAGTCAAGTTCACCCCAAGGAGAATTCATCAGAAGAAGGCACATCTACATAAATTCGACACGAAAAAGATCAAGAAATCCAACATAATAGAGAAATGGGAAAAGGAACAGGCAGATACATGGGAAAAATTACACAAAAAGGATAGGAACTGATCCCATTGAAAAAGAACACAAAACACACTTGGTGGAACACGGTATGCGAAAGTGCATTGCAGCGACGCAAACGAGCATTTCAGGAGTACGACACCAAAAAAACCCAGAAAGTCAACTTCTTTTTAACGAGACTAGAAAACAGACCACAAAAGTTATCAGGCAAACTAAGAGGAAGTACATAAACTAGACTCTATTGAGAACAATTTCCGCAAATATAACGTCGCAGACGACCTAGCCATATTCGCCGATAATGAAACAAGGGCAATCAAACAGATAGAAGTCCTCAAGGAAAGTACAGAGAAAGTCGGCCTACAAATCTCCTTTCAAAAATTCGAATTCCTCTGCTCAAAATTAGATGTCCAAAATTTTAACACGAAATACGGCATGATAAATATGGTCACACACTTCAAATACCTGGGCAAGATCCTCGAACCCACAGGAGGAGAGAAGATAACACAGAAGACTCGATTACAGAAGATGAAGTGGACATATGGAAAGACACATAATATCTACAATAAGAAATACATATCCACACACACAAAAATAAGACACTACAACACAGTAATCAAACCAGAGGTACTATACGCAAGCGGGGCACAAAACTCCACACAAAAAGCGGCATAGAAAACATACTAAAAGAAGAGTGTAAAATTATGACGAAAATTCTCGGCCCTAAACTAACACAGGAAGGATACAGACTACATTTCAGGAAAACCACAGAGAGAATGTCCAACGTAGCGGCGGTCATAAGAAAAAGAAGGTTGACATTCTATGAACATATCAGTAGACTCCAACCGACAAGACTCACCAACAAAATTCTTACATACATACAAGGGGTCAAGTCAACAGTACCATGGATCGCACAAGTTAGAACTGATCTGGGAAAGGCACAAATGGATCTGACAGAGATTGAGGAAGAAGCACGAACAGAAACAAAATACATATGTGGAACGTTGCATCAGAGAGCGAAGTTTCAGATAGCTCGGAGACAAGGTGGGCAGAGGAAAGAAAGAGAATCCACGGAGAAAAGATGAGAGAGGTGTCGAAGATCAGAAGGAACACTAAAAAATGAGTCGGAATGCTTTGCGTGATCCGACCAGATCTATAGGCACCTAATAATAAACTACCATAAAACAACCCTAAGCGTGTTCGCTTAGGGTTGCCAATCAGAATAGTGTTGTTTACTATGAACTATGAATTCGAAGATATTTACTACTAAACACCAAATCACTTTTTGTAAACTTCTCGACGCACGTTTCGCTAACCATGTTAGCATCATCGGAATATGATTTAATCTATTAGTGAAACGTGCGTCGAGAAGTTTTCAAAAAGTGATTTGGTGTTTAGTGGTAGATCTCTTCGAGTTTAGTGTTTCACAATGAAGGTTCCAATAGAACAATTGATCTACTAAAAACTGCTAAAATCGAATGAAACTATCACTGCTGAACGTTATCGACAACAAATAATCAATTTCAATCGAGCATTGCAAGAAAAACGTCCAGAATGAGCTCAAAGAC